>CM029132.1:18043962-18174045 GCA_016859345.1 Istiophorus platypterus | reverse complement strand
GCCTTCAATTTTAGAGACGGTGCCAGAACCACTAACCGCTGCATGCCAATCTTCTGTATTATCGTGGCTGTTGTATCAGCAGCAATCAGCAGTAGACATAGTGATGGCTCTGTCAGTGAATTTGTTTAAGCCTAGATTTAGTTGTTCTTGGTTGGGAGAATTACCATATGTGAATTTACTTGATCAGCATGAAAATATGTTAACAGCAGTACCTGATGTGATGGAAGTGAAATCCGTGAGGGCTAATAGTTGTTTTTGCTCAAATGATACTTATAATGGTCCTGGGATGTTTATGGGAATATCTGATTGTGATGAGTATATGATGTACTTGCCTAAGCATGAACGGAAGGATGTTGATAAATTGTATGAAGTGACTTTTCGTATGCCACATCCTAAACAGAGGAGAACAGTGATGGTACAGAATCAAATTTTACCTGGAAATGTAACAATAGGGAATTTTAAGGATGTATGGTGGGTTTGCGGTGATAAGGCTTACATACCATATGGTTGGACAGGATGCTGTTATATAGCAACACTGAAACTCCCATATGAGGCTTTTACTGTCCAGAAGGGAACAGCACCTGATGAGGACCAATCTAATGTTGTTTCTGGAAGTAAAGGGAGAAGGGAATTGGCACAATTTCACAATTTCGAGTCTTACCATTGGAGGATAAGTCTAGGAGAGAAGTGGGGTATAGGATTATTTCCATGGTATGGTGTGACGTTTTTAGCAGATCACATTGATAATATTACCTACACCCTGCAGGGATTTGCAAATGAAACTATAAGAGGTTTTAACTATTTGTCAAATACTCAAAAGAGTCACAGACTGACATTGCTGAAACATGACATGGCCCTTGACTATATTTTGGCTAAACAAGGAGGCCTATGTGTGGCTTTAAACTTAACTGGGGATGCCTGTTATACTCTAATTCCTGATAATTCTGACAATATGACTAGTGTCATAGAGGCATTGAAGCAGATAAGGGATGCTTTTGGGCCATCAGAAGGAGCCGGATGGTCTGCAAATACTTGGTTGCAGGAGAAATTAGGACCATTTGGAGCAGTGTTGGTTCAGATTTTGGTAGCAGTTCTGCTGTCGTTGAGTGTGATGTTTTGTTTTTGTACGCTGCTGTTGACCTTTGCAAAGGCTATGATATTGAGATGGGTTGGAGTTGTGATGCCGGGAGATCAAGTTCAGATGCCATTATTATATAGGACTGACACAGATGGTGATGAGGAAGTGGTGATAGAAGGCGAACTGATGGAGAAATATCCCTTTTGAACGTTTAATTCTATTGCAGTTTTTATTTCTCTTATTATCTAGTTATTTAGTAGTTTTAATACAGAGTGATATGATTAAAGGGGGGAAATTTCTGCAGAAGATACTGGTTGGTGCTCTTTTCTTTCCCGCTAGAACAATATTGGGGGTAGATCACTGTGAGGGTGGTTGGTTGTTCAGGTACCCCGAAGTGCTGAAGGGACTCAGACACTCAAACATGGACAAGGAGAATGGATTGGAGGCCTCTGAACAAGGATACTGTGATAAAATGTTGAGATCCAACATACCATCAACACTACATTGAGAGTCGATGCTGCTAAGGAGCTGTAGAGGGATACTTTCTTATGTCTTCTCTTATATATATATTTGTTTATGATTGAACTCTGTTTTGTTATATTGTAATTTGTAAGTTTCTTTTATTGCATGAGTAATACTTAAACTGTATTTTTGATTTAATTCGTTTGGATAATGATGATTTCTGTCATTGAGTAAATATATTGGAACCTCAGATGTTTTCTTTTTTTCGGTGCCTAGGGATATTGGGGCTAGACAGGAAAAGGTCCATTGGAAGGTGCGATGGGTCGACCAGCCTGAATTTGGATATTGTTTTGATTTTATTTTCTGAGGTTTCCTTATGTATTTGCTTAAGTTATATCTCTATATAATTGTAAACATGTTCTTTTTGCTTTTTGTTTTTCGAGACTCTGTGTAGTCTCGAAGGGGGGAAATATGAGGTGTCTGGTGTCCTATAGAGTGTGGTGATGGATGGATGTTTAAGTTAGAGACCCTAGGTTCAAAGGTTAATTTTTGGGGGTTAAAGGTCCATGGGAAATGGGGTCTTCCCCTTTCTTTCTTAGCTTCAAAAACAAATGAGACTATATCTAATTAGGACCATATCTTTTACCTTAGATTTGGGGTAAAAACAACTTGGGTATAAAAGGGACTGTCCAGAAATGTAAAGACGGAGCATTCATATCGGGCCGAATGCTCTCCAGACAATCCACGGTGTCTGTTTGATGCTGAAACTTCCTTGTAATAAACTTTATTATACAAGCAAGACAGTGTCAGCTGAGATTCCTTCTTCATCTACACATCATCGCAACAACAACAAGAATTATACCACAAAGGATATGAAGAAAAAATTTGCTTTTATTTCGGTTTCTGTCAGTGAGTCTCAAAGACAATATGTAAGATAAGATGGGTCTTTTTCCAGGTGATTGAATACACTAAAACCATGCATATGTTATGGTTTATTTCAATGAATAAAACTAAAATATTGTAAGTCGTGTATGTTTCTATCCAGTGGGTTTGACACACCAACTTCACTGTAAATTTAAGAATAACACAGGTACAATACTAAGACATAAGTTGTTTTGGGGTTGTTTTTTTCCCAACTTTCTGATACTTGCTCAAACCAGAAACAGCCCTATTTTTTCTTTGTGTTATGCTCAGAAAGACATCTCTTTCAGAAAACAATACTCACATTAAAGCTATGTTTTTTTTCCTATCCAGAAGTCTTCCAACACTTCCTTTGTGTAAGAATATAAAAGGCTAACGTGCTACTTTTGTTAGTTTGTGTCAACAAACCAATGCATGTTGGAAAGGCCAATACAACATAGCTGAACACTCACCTGACTATCTGAGGAAGCTGTTATGTGGCTATACATCGGACACCTCAACATTGGTACTCACCAGGACCATCAACTGAGACACCAAAGAAAAAGCAGCGGCGGCGACACACACACTGCCACATGGCCCACTGGCCCTGACTAATTTTCCCCTTTCCTACATCTGAGGATGGCGGGTGGAATCGGCTGTGGATAATCAACCTGGTTCACAGGAGGAGCGGTAGTACCTGCTGCATAGGACAGAGGAGAGAAACAGGGGAGGGAGGGGATAGGGAGTTGAGTTGTTACAGTTCGGCCGGAACGGCATCTCAAAAATGGTACTCACCAGGAGCACCACCTGAGACACCACTGAAAAACCTCTGGTCCATCAAGAAAACAACCATCTCCCTTCATACCCCGGACCGGCCCCCAATATGTTAAATCCCCTAAAAATAATCAGAAGTCTACCAAACACCTACCCATCTCGGTATAGAAATATACAAAAGCAGTGGCACACAATCTGCCACATAGCCCACCGGCCCTGACTAATCTTATTACACCTGTGAGTGGAATCGGCCGCAGGTGATTAACCTGGTTCACAGGAGGAGCGACGGTACCTGCAGCACAGGACAGAAACGGTGGGGTGGGGGATGATGAGTTGTTACTGTAAAGCCCATCCACCATGACTGTGACCACAAAAGGAACGTGAAGACAGAGTTTTGTTTTATTATCGTTTCAGTTTTCAGTTTTTCTAAATAAAGGAAAACTTGTACCATGTTATGAAAAATTGTGGTTTTATTTCAGATTTCAAAGTTGCTGTTTCACTGTTGTGAGTATTGACAAGAACCACAATAAGAGATCATATATCTCCTATATTGGCTTCTCTGCATTGGCTCCCTGTGAAATCCAGAATACAACTTAAAATCATCCTCCTCACCTACAAAGCCATAATGGCCAGGCACCAGCCTATCTTAAAGAGCTCATAGTACCTTACTACCGACACCGTCTCCATGTTTAAGAGTCAGCTTAAATCCTTCCTCTTTGAAATAGCTTATGGTTAGAACTGGCTCAGCAGTAGCTCGAGCCATCCCCTCATTATAGTGCTATAGGCCTAGACTACCAGGGTACTTCCCATGATGCACCGAGCTTCCCTTTCCACCGCCGCCTCCTCCCTCTTCCCGCTTTAACACCTCAAAAATGCTTGTTACTAACTGTCCTCCCTCTCTCCCGCAGTTTTGTGCTTTCTTGTCTCTTTCTCCTACTGTCGCTTTCTGCAGGCATTTTCTGATGCTCCTGAGTCTGGATCCATGGCTGCAGATCCACTTACTGCCCCATGAGCCTGATCAACACCCACTACTTTAACTATTATAATTGCTACTGTTACCATTTCATTTCGTTCTATTAGTAATATTATTAGCCCTATTAGTATAACTATAATATATATAGGTATTAGTCCCATTATTGTGCTATGTTTTCTCCTCCCGCCTGCCCCCCCGTCTCTCACGCTCTCTTTCTCTCACTCTTAGCCCAGCCGGTCGAGGAAGATGGCTGCCCACCATGAGCCGGGATCTATTCTACTTGTGTTTCTACCTGTTAAAAGGGAGTTTTTCGTTTCCACTGTCGCCAAGTGCTTTATCATGGGGGAAATGTGGGATCTCTGTAAATAATAACTATAAAAAGTCTGGTCTATATGAAAAGTGCCCTGAAATAACGTTTGTTATGATATGGCGTTATATAAAAAAGCTGAATTGAAATTGAATGTTAGGAGGACCAATACAGCCTAGCTGAACATTCCCCTGGGCTAGCTGAGTAAGTTGTTATGTGGCTATACAGCGGACACCTCAAAAATGGTACTCACCAGGAGCACCACCTGAGACACCACTGAAAAACCTCTGGTCCATCAAGAAAACAACCATCTCCCTTCATACCCCGGACCGGCCCCCAATATGTTAAATCCCCTAAAAATAATCAGAAGTCTACCAAACACCTACCCATCTCGGTATAGAAATATACAAAAGCAGTGGCACACAATCTGCCACATAGCCCACCGGCCCTGACTAATCTTATTACACCTGTGAGTGGAATCGGCCGCAGGTGATTAACCTGGTTCACAGGAGGAGCGACGGTACCTGCAGCACAGGACAGAAACGGTGGGGTGGGGGATGATGAGTTGTTACTGTAAAGCCCATCCACCATGACTGTGACCACAAAAGGAACGTGAAGACAGAGTTTTGTTTTATTATCGTTTCAGTTTTCAGTTTTTCTAAATAAAGGAAAACTTGTACCATGTTATGAAAAATTGTGGTTTTATTTCAGATTTCAAAGTTGCTGTTTCACTGTTGTGAGTATTGACAAGAACCACAATAAGAGATCATATATCTCCTATATTGGCTTCTCTGCATTGGCTCCCTGTGAAATCCAGAATACAACTTAAAATCATCCTCCTCACCTACAAAGCCATAATGGCCAGGCACCAGCCTATCTTAAAGAGCTCATAGTACCTTACTACCGACACCGTCTCCATGTTTAAGAGTCAGCTTAAATCCTTCCTCTTTGAAATAGCTTATGGTTAGAACTGGCTCAGCAGTAGCTCGAGCCATCCCCTCATTATAGTGCTATAGGCCTAGACTACCAGGGTACTTCCCATGATGCACCGAGCTTCCCTTTCCACCGCCGCCTCCTCCCCTCTTCCCGCTTTAACACCTCAAAAATGCTTGTTACTAACTGTCCTCCCTCTCTCCCGCAGTTTTGTGCTTTCTTGTCTCTTTCTCCTACTGTCGCTTTCTGCAGGCATTTTCTGATGCTCCTGAGTCTGGATCCATGGCTGCAGATCCACTTACTGCCCCATGAGCCTGATCAACACCCACTACTTTAACTATTATAATTGCTACTGTTACCATTTCATTTCGTTCTATTAGTAATATTATTAGCCCTATTAGTATAACTATAATATATATAGGTATTAGTCCCATTATTGTGCTATGTTTTCTCCTCCCGCCTGCCCCCCCGTCTCTCACGCTCTCTTTCTCTCACTCTTAGCCCAGCCGGTCGAGAAGATGGCTGCCCACCATGAGCCGGGATCTATTCTACTTGTGTTTCTACCTGTTAAAAGGGAGTTTTTCGTTTCCACTGTCGCCAAGTGCTTTATCATGGGGGAAATGTGGGATCTCTGTAAATAATAACTATAAAAAGTCTGGTCTATATGAAAAGTGCCCTGAAATAACGTTTGTTATGATATGGCGTTATATAAAAAAGCTGAATTGAAATTGAATGTTAGGAGGACCAATACAGCCTAGCTGAACATTCCCCTGGGCTAGCTGAGTAAGTTGTTATGTGGCTATACAGCGGACACCTCAACATCGGTACTCACCAGGACCACCACCTGAGACAACACATAAAAACCTCTGGTCTATCAACAAAACAATCATCTCACTTCAGACCCTGGACAGGCCCCCAGCTGCATATCATCGTTCCATTGCTGGCTTTCGATGTGGTGTCCAGCAAAAATTGGCTTTATAGACAATTGGTGGAACTTTTGGGGAGGACCTGGTCTGATTAGGAGAGATGGCATAGATCCCTCTATGGATGCAGCAGCTCTCATCTCTAGAAATCTGATCAAGTTTATTAGAAAACCAAAACTATGACAACCCAAAGTTGAGACCAGGAAGCAGAGTTGTAGTCTTACACATTTCTCTGTGCCTACATTACTGCTTAACACCTGAGTGCAGGGAAGTTTGAACTTCCTGCTCAGCTGTTGTCCTTTTCTGAAGTCATGTGTTACCAACGAGCTGCCATTACACTCGAAAGACTTCCTTCCGGCTACCCCTCACGTGATGTGACTAACGAATCACGTCCGCCATCTTGCTCCGCCTCCCCTCAGGCACATGTGCACACACGCACGAACTGCTTGGTTTGCTGTACTTGTTTGTGATTTGTAGTTGGTAGCCAGTAGTTGTAGCATATGATAAGATCTTTTAGACAGAAGTGATATTGATTGCAGACTGATGTTACTGATGTTAATAAATCCTGTCATATCTTACAGAGAAGTTGCCCTGGTGTTTTTGCTTGCATATTGTGATACAAAGCTGGTTGAGGGAGTCATTGCCGACCTTCACTCCTTCTCTGTTCAATCTACAAATACCAATATTTACCAAATATTGGCATTTCTAAGTGAACACTCCCTTTGAGACTACATCCACTACTTGGTTATTGGTCCGGGTCTTCCCGGTGGTGCCTCGTTTATTAATTTCGATTAATAATATTAATTAATTTTAATAATAATTAAGTTATCTTTGATAATTAATTATTGCCAATAACAAAATTTCGCTCCTGCATACTCATACTCATACAACATACTCATATTCCTAAACACACCGGCCGTGTAAGTGGAGTTGCAGCCATTTTCAATTCAAGCCTGTTAATCAACCCTAAACCTAAAATCAGCCATGACTAATTCGAAAGCCTCATTCTTAGTCTTACACACCCGACCTGGAAAACTTCAAAGCCTGTTTTATTTGTTATACTGTATACTGCTTCTGGACAGTACCCCCCCCCCTTTAAGTTTTTGTACATATCTGAAAACCAGGAGCATGTGATGACAAATTGGTTTTATTTCAGCATTCATAGAATTTGTGAGTATTTTCGGTAGAAAGACAGGTCTTTCCGAACTTAACCTACAATCGGGCTACAAGTACAAAGGATATGAAGATAAAATTTGCTTTTATTTCAGTTTCTGTCAGTGCGTCTTGAGTCACAGACAAAGACAAGTAATATGTAAGATAAGATGGGTCTTTTTCCAGGTCTGTGAGTTCATTAATAACAATTCAGGTGTTATCATTTATTTCAATGAAGAAAACTTCTAAATTATTGTAAGCTGTGTATGTTTCTATTCAGTGGGTTTGACACACCAATTTCACTATTAGTTTAAGAATAAGACGGGTACAATACTAAGACATAGGTCGTTTTTTTTTTTGTTTTTTCCAACTTTGAGTTGATACTTGCACAAAGCCAGAAACAGCCTATGTTTACATTGTGACACTCTCAGAAAGACATCTCTTTCACAAAATACTCATATTTAAGCTATGTTTTTTCTATCCAAGGGTCTTTGAAACTTCCTTTTGTGTCACAATATAAAAGGAAACATACTTTGTCAGTGTATGTCAACACCTCACATTGGAGTCAACAAACCAATGCCTGTTGAAAAGGCCAATACAGCCAAGCTGAACACTCACCTGACTATCTGAGGAAGCGCTTATGCGGCTATACAGTGGAAACAGCTTTCATAGAATGTGAGCTTTTTCGGTAGAAAGAGAAGTCTTCTGAACTTAATGTACAATTGAGCTACAAATAGAATGATATGAAGACAAAATGTGGTTTTATTTCAGTTTCTGTCAGTGATGCTTAAGTCACAGACAAAGAATATGTAAAAGAAGGGTATTTTTGTTTGTATGAATACATTTCAAGGACAACGGCTGTGCTGAGTTGAAATCCATGAAGAAAACATCTTCAAAAATATTAAGCTGTATATTTATTTTCAGAGGCTTTGAGAAAAACACTTTCACTGTTAATTTAAGAATAAGACTCAAACAATAAGTAAACTAACTTTTGATAGTTTGTTTCAAAACCTGACATTTGAGTTAATAAGTGCCTGTTGGAAATGCCAATATATCCTAGCTGAACACTGCCACATGGCCCACTGGCCCTGACTATTTTTCCCCTTTCCTACACCTGTGGATGCTGAATGGAATCAGCTGCGAGTGATTAACCTGGTTCAAAGGAGGAGCAGTGGTACCTGTGGTACTTCTCTGCTTCTCTGCTTCTCTGCATTGGCTCCCTGCGAAATCCAGAATACAACTTAAAATCCCCCTTGTCACCTACAAAGCCCTTAACGGCCAGGCACCATCCTACCTTAAAGAGCTCAAGCAGAACGGGGGGGCAGAGCTTTCCGTTATCAGGCTCCTCTGCTGTGGAACCATCTTCCTATTTGGGTCTGTGAGGCAGACACTCTTTCCACATTTAAGAGTCGGTTTAAATCCTTCCTCTTTGATATAGCTTATGGTTAGAACTGGCTCAGCATTAGATCGAGCCATCCCCTTCACTATATTGCTATAGGCCTAGACTACTGGGGGACTTTCCATGATGCACCGAGTTTCCCTATCCACCGCCGCCTCCTCCTCTCTCCCTGTGAGCTTTAACACCTCAAAAATGCTTGTTACTAACTGTCCTCCCTCTGTCCTGCAGTTTTGTGCTTTCTTGTCTCTCTCCTATCTCCTCCTGTTGCTTTCTGCCGGTTTTTTCTGATGCTCCTGAGTCTGGATCCATGGTTGCAGTCCACTTACTGCCCCATGAGTCTGATCAACACCCACTGCTTTAATTATTATGATGGCTACTGTTACCATTTCATTTCGTTCTATTAGTAATATTATTAGCCCTGTTAGTATAATTACGATATATATATACTCGTCCCATTATTGTGCTATGCTCTCTCCTCTCTCCTCCCTCCTGCCCCCCGTCTCTCAAACTCTCTTTTTCTCACTCTCAACCCAGCCAGTCAAGGCAGACGGCGCCCCACCATGAGCTGGGATCTATTCTACTTCGGTTTTATACCTGTTAAAAGGGAGTTTTTCGTTTCCACTGTCGCCAAGTGCTTTATCATGTGGGAAATGTGGGGTCTCTGTAAATAATAAGCATAGAAAGTCTGGTCTATACGAAAAGTGCCCTGAGATAACGTTTGTTATGATATGGCGTTATATAAAAAAAGTTGAATTGAAAGGATGCATACAGCCTAGCTGAACATTCACCTGGGGAAGCTGTTATTCGGTTATACATCGGACACCTTGACACCGGTACTCAACACAACAACCATCTGAGACACCACAAAAAAACATCTGGTCTATCAACCAAACGACAATCTCCCTTCAGGCCCCGGACCAGCCCCTAATGTATTACATCCCCTAAAAATGTCCAGGAGTCAGCCAAATACCTACCGAACTCGTTATAGAAATATAAAAAAGCAGTGGCAGCTACACACAAACAGCCACATGGCCCTGACAATTCTTCCCCTTTCCTACACCTGAGGATGGTCAGTGGAATCAGGTGCAGGTCTTCTGGGGGGCGGGGGGGGGGGGGGTGAGTTGTTACAATTAAGCCCTTCTTCAATGACCAGAAACACAAAAGGAATGTGCAGACAGACTTTAGTTTTATTATCATTTCAGTCTCCAGTTTGTCTTAATAGCCGAAAACTTGAAGAATGTGACGACAAACTGTGGTTTTATTTCAGCTTTTGTAGAATGTGTGAAAATTTCTGGCAGAAAGACATCTCTTTTGGAAAATACTCACATTGAAGCTATGTTTTTTTTTTATCCAGAAGTCTTCAAACACTTCCTTTGTGTAAGAAAACAGAAAAGAAAAACGTGCTATTTTTATTAGATGTGTCAACAAACCAGTGCATTTTAGAAAGGCCAATATGGCCTAGCTGAACACTCACCTGACTAGCTGAGGAAGCTGTTATGTGGCTATACATCGGTGCTCTACCCAGAAATTTTGTTCTAAAGACCCATATAGGAATAGAAGATGGTATAATCACAATTGGGATGGCAAAATGAAATATTCTTGGCGGATGTAAATTTATGTAGGTATCAGAATCTAACAAAACCTTCATTCCCTTGACGATGTTTGGCATGTGTTGTATTTCGACAGGTTTTGTTTTGGTTTTTTTTGTTTTTTTCTCCTGTGTTCTCTAAACTAATCAAAAAGCATTTTAGGTAATATCAAAATATTAATTATTATATAAAAATAAACAGCACGAGAACATAAAACATTATATATACACATATATCCATATATAAGTATATATATGTATGTACATATACACACACACACACACACACACACATATATATATGTATATACACACATATATATATATATACATACATACCTACATACATATATACATATATACCTGCATGCATACATATATACATATATACATACATATATACATACATATATATATATATACATATATATACATACATACATATACATACATACATACATAAATATATGCATACACATACATACATATATACATACACATACATACATATATACATACACATAAATACATGCATATATACATACATACACATACATACATACATACACATATATACATACATATACATATATATACACATACACATATATACATACATATATACATATATATATATATATATATATATATACATTTACACATATATACATACATATATACATATATATATACATATACACATATATACATATATACATACATATATACATACATACATATACCTGGCTGTGTCATGATGAGTTTGTTAGATTAAATTAATCCTCCACCACCAACACCCCCCCCCCCGAGTCATATTAATACTCATATTCCTAGAGACACATTTGAAAGCCTGATTCTTAGTCTTACACATCCGACCTGGAAAACTTCAAAGCATGTTTTATTTGTTATACTCTACCATGCTCCTGGACCATACTCTGAATTTCTACCTGAAAAAACCAACATAGCTTCAATGTGAGTATTTTGTGAAAGAGATGTCTTTCTGCCGAAAATACTCACACATTCAACTTCCAGTAATGGCACCATTGCTAATCCTGTAATTTATTGACAATATTCCTAACCACTATAAAAAGTAGAGCAACTCGATCGTAAGACGCACTTAAAGTGAAATGTAAAGGAGAAAAAACAAAGACATCTGGAAGGCAGCCGAAGGGTTCGTTAGCAAAGAAAACGTGTGTCCGAAGCTAACAGTGCTAACGGCACCTCCAGGAATTAATACCGACACTCCACTGTGGACATCATGAAGGCTATGTCATTCATACAAGAGTCCCATACAGGAATGAATGAGGTGTTGGCAGAATCTAAAAACGCTGAAACGGGTATTAAAGAATGCAGTGGCCGCATCTCCGAGGATGAACAGCTTATATCTACAGCGGAGGACACCATCAACGGGCTGCAGGTTGTTTTGGACAGACTTGAAAAAGACTAAATTTTTAGCTAATAAAGTGGTCGACTTGGAATGCAGAAGCCGACATATTAATATGTGCATACTGGGCATATCTGAGAAAGAAGAAAGATTTGACCCCTGCTCATATATGGAGAAATGGTTCGCGGACACTTTGGACATATCGCCACCGGTCCTGGAGCGAGCTCATTGGGTAATGGGCCAAAATTCTGGATCTGCACCAAGAACAGTCATTGTGAGATGGTTGAATTATAAGGACAGAGAGGGCATTCTCTAAGAGCTGTGAGGGTGAAAAAGGAGGTGACATTGAAGCAACAAAATAAGATTCCTCCCGGATCTGTCCGCAGAAGCCTACAAACCAACAGAGACAATACAACGAGGCGAGGAAAAGACTGCAGGACAGAGGGGTCCTCAAACACTGCATCATCTTCCCCAACAGGCTGCTGCTCACCCACGGAGAGCGCACATCTATCTTTGACAGACCGGCAGATGTAGATAAATATATCAGGGAGCTGGGAGAGCCGGCATCTGCAGACTAACTCTATAAGAATCCAACATTCCAACATTAGAGTTGAAATATGGTTGAAGCTGATTGCATGAATGCTGAGCAGATTGAAGGGTCTTCAACTGGACCCACGCCTTACGTCAGACCTCAGCGATTAAAAGTAAGAACTGATTCATATGTTAACTTGTAAGTATAGCTCACAATTAAGCAAGACGATAAGGGAAATTCCAAATTCTTACAAGGCTAAGACAGTTTTGATATATGCATCACTCTTGGTTTGCCTTTAGTTTTTCAAGGTTTCTTGTGTGTACTAACAAATTATTTTTGACTTTGGTGTGAATGTATATGCATAAAGTTATGTTCAAGTTAGGTGAACTACAAATCTAAGTCACTGATTAAAGACTCAATTCCCTAACTAAATCACCACAAGCCCATGTTAATAACTAAAAAACAGGAAAAAGTCTCAAAACAATAGGCAGCGATAATGGGAGACTTAAAGAAGATAGAAGAATGGTTCCTCGTCATCATGTGGACCTATTCAGAGTATTAGAGAGAAAATATTTAATAAAGGTTGCCCACATGTTCAAGTTGGGAATGCATGTGTTGAGGGTGTTTGGGGTGGGAAGTCTCTCTCCCTCTCCATGGTATATGCACGGTAGCAAGTTTAGTTATTAGAATCAATATTCTTCTTCCATGCCTCCTGAAATATATAGGAAGATAATGACAGATGCTTTAGCTGATTGTATCTCATGGAACTGTAGAGGCCTGCACAAACCTGTCAAAATTAGGCAGGTTATGAACAGGATAAAACAGTTAAGAGGCATGATAGTATTCCTGCAGGAAATGCACTTGTTAGCTAATGAAACATCTAAGATAAAACATAAATGGCTCGGGCACGTTCTAGCATTTTTATATTCTACTAATGCCAGAGGTGTAGTAGCGCTAATATATAAATCTATTCCAATACAAATCGAAAGGATAACCTAGACCCTTATGGTAGATTTTTAATTATACAAGGTCATCTTCTGTCTACACTGATCAATTTAATTAATGCATATGAACCAAATACTGATGATGTCAGTTTTTAAAAGTGTTTCTTTTTTAGAATCTCAACTTTGCCAGGTAACAATATCACTGGGGATTTCACTTGTGTCCTAGATCCAAACAAAGATAGACACACTGGAGTAGACAACACTCACATGAGATCCAGGAAAACACTACACCATTTTATAAGAGAACTCAATCCAGGGGATGTATGGAGACAATTTAACCCAACTGCGAAAGGAGAGAGTTCTCCTGTTACTCTAGTACATATAAATGTTATTCTAGAATAGATCACTTTCTGGTATCAGCAGAACTCCTTTCTAATATTAGAGGATGTCACTATAACTGCATAATGATCTCAGATCATTCAGCTGTCTCTATGGCCTATGTGGAGCCAAAATTGATTTGTAAATCCCCCAAATGGAGATTTTGCACAAAATGGATGTCGGACTCAAAGTTCCTACAATTTTTAGGTGAACGAATTGATATCTATTTCGAGTTTAATACATCCCAGACTTCTGCCACTGTTCACGGGGAAGACTTCAAATAATTTATTAGGGGCCAAATTATAAGTTACACAAGCAGATGGTCCAGAGAAACTCAGGAAAAATGTAAAGAGTTGCAAATTCAAATTAAAACACTTGAGAACAAGAACTTTCAGGTCGGCCAGAGTGACAGTGATGTACACAAGCAGTTATTACTACTAAGCACTCAATATAATGAAATAACCTCTAACAAGGCCGCTGCAAATTTAATGAGACTTAGACAAAATTATTATGATCAAGGGGAAAACCCTGGTAGACTCCTTGCATGGCGCATTAAAAAGCAGGAAATGGAGGACAATTTGGACAGTATATAAGGCTCTGGAAAGATGGATGCTTTTGCCTAATTCTCTAATTGGCAGAATAAATATTCCAAAGATGAATATACTACCAAAGTTCCTATATTTATTCCAAAATATCCCTTTGGCACCACCTGAAGGAATGTTTGACAAAATAACACCACTCATTAGAAGATTTATATGGAATAAGAAATGTTCCAGGGTTTGCCTACCTCTGGTGTATCTTTCGTTCGACATGGGAGGGGGTTAAAAGTGTCTGAACCTCTATTGGTATTACCTCGCAGTACAGCTGAGCACCTTCAGGTTCTGTTTTTCTGATGAAAATATGATATCATGGATGGACATAGAAGCACAATATGCTAATATACCACTTAATTTATACTTACATTAAGCCAAACTAAAATATCTGAGAATGAATACAGACCATCCTAAAATACTGAATATGGTTATGTATGGTACAAGGTAAAGAAACACATGAAATTATTCAATTCCTTCTCACAATTTAGTCTGGTTTGGAGCAATGTCTCATTTGAATCCAGCATCCAACTTGCCTGGTCTAAACTATGGGCAGAGAGAGGGCTTAGAAACATTTCTGATTTATATAGGGAAGAGGTTCTATTGTCCTTCAAGGAAATCTCTCACGTATATAACAATGGAAAGAAGCATTTCTTTAAATATCTGCAACTATAAATCATTAGCAACTCCTGCACTTACACCTTTAGAGGAAATTGCTACTAATAATCATAAAAATACAGGATGGATTTCATCAATATACAACTGGCTGGCATCTGGTTCTGATGAGACATCGTCATCCAAGCAGGAGGGCAGAACATGGAAGGCAGAACTAAAAACGGACATTTGAGACAATGATTGCAAGGAGGCAGGGACACAAACAGCCAACACAAGCTTAAAACTACCTCAATACAACTGGCTAATACGGACATACATAACGCATTTCAAACTTCATAATTACAACAAAGAGATTCCAGATACATGTTTTAAATGCAATGAAGTGATTCGAAAAATACTTACATTGAAGCTATGTTTTTTTTTCTATCCCGAAGTCTTCAAACACTTCCTTTGTGTAAGAATATAAAAGGAAAACATGCTATTTTTGTGAGTTTCTGTCAACAAAACAATGCATGTTGGAAAGGCCAATACAGCCTAGCTGAACATTCACCTGATTAATTGAGGAAGCTGATATGCGGCTATACAGTCGCTATCCAGTCCACTATACAACACAGAAAAACCTCTGGTCTATCAACAAAACAACCATCTCCCTTCAGACCCCGGAACAGCCCGCAATGTGTTACGCCGCCTAAAACTATCCAGAAGTCAGCCCTTAACGATCTCGGTATAGAAATATACAAAGGCATTAGCGGCAGGGCGCACAATGGTGACTGGAATCGGCTGCGGGGGCTTAACATTGTTCACAGGAGGAGCGGCGAAACCTGTGGCACAGGACAGAGGAAAGAAATGGAATTTTAAAAAAAACAAAAAACTGTAGTGAGTGGTTACGGTCAACCCCCCCAATATGACAGGGACCACAAAAGGAATGTGAAAGACAGATTTTGGATTTCTTATTTCAGATTTTAGTATGTTTAGATTGATGACAACTAGGAGCATGCGATGCCAAATGGGGTTTTATTTCAGTTTTCAAAGCAGTAGCAGTAGATTGACAGGTCTTTCTGAACATTATGTACACTTTTAGGCTAACAACAAAGAAGGGTATGAAGACAAATTTGATTTTATTGGTTGTTCTCATTATGTCTTAAGTCACAGAAGAAGACAGGTAAAACTTCAGATAAGATGGGTCTGTTTCAGGTGTGAGACTACCTTAAGGAACTTTCATATGTTGAGTCTTCATTTATTTCAATGAATAAAACTTTCTTTAAAAATATTGTAAGTTGTGTATGTTTCTATTCAGTAGGTTTGACACACCAATTTCAACTGTAAATTTAAGAATAAGACTAGAACAATACTAAAACATATCTTGGGGGTTTTTTTTAACTTTGAGTTTATACTTGCTCAAAGTAAAAAATAAAAAAGCCTGTTTACGTTGTGTTAAGCTCGGAAAGACACTCTTTCGGGAAACAATATTCACATTGAAGCTATGTTTTTTTCTATCCAGCGGTATTCGAATACTTCATTTGTGTAAGAATATAAACGAAAAATGCGCTTTTGTTAAGTTTGTGCTAACACCCCACATTGGAGTCAACAAACCAATGCATGTTGGAAAGGCCAATACCGCCATGCTCCACACTCACCTGATTTTCTCAGGAAGCTGTATTTTAGTATGTTTAAACTGATGACACCTAGGAGCATTCGATGCCAAATGGGCTTTTATTTCAGCTTTCATAGCTTGTGTGAGTATTTTTGGCAGAAAGACAGGTCTTTCTGAACTTAACACACACTTAGGTTAACAATATAGAAGGGTATGAATACAAAATTTGGTTTTATTAGTTCTTTTCAGTGCGTCTTGAGACACAGAAGAAGACTAGTAAAATGGCAGACAAGATGGGTCTGTTTCAGGTACACAGCAACATACACAGCTTAAAATATTTTAAAAGGAGTTTTTTTCATTGAAATAACTGACAACTCAACATATGAATTGTCCTCAAGGGAGTCACACACTGAAACAGACCCATCTTATCTGACAGTTTTTTTCTTCTGTGACTTGAGACACACTGAAAGAAATTGTAAAACCACATTTTGTCTTGTATTGACCTGTATTGAAGGTTAAGTTCAGAAAGGCCTTGCTTTCCACCAAAAAAATACTCATTTATTGTATAAAAGCTGTAATGAAAGATCAATTACTCGTCAAAATGAGTTTTGAGGATCAATTAAAAACATGTGTTCTTAAAACATATGAATTAAGAACAGAAAATAGATCATGATTCACATAGTGTAATGAGTTTTTCTTTTCGAATGTCAGTTCATTTAGATATTTCCTCAAAAACTAGGAAAAAATTGATTAACTTTACGTGTTTCTAAAGAAGGGGAAAAACGGGAGGAGACAGAAATGAGTTTTTCATTGCGACAGTCAGGACTTTTTGTTAAATATTCCGTCAAAAACTAACAAAGACGTGTTTCATATGCTGAACAGTGTACAGTGTTTCCACACAAGGAAGAGGATTTTGAAGGTGCTGGTATGAAAACAAAGTGCAGTGCATGTAACATCATTAAAACCTGTCTTTAGCCCGAAAATGCTCTCACATATTCTGTGATTTAAAGCACACTGACTAATGCTGATATAAAACCACAACTTTGTCTTAATGTTTTTATATATTTTGTTGAATTATCCAAAAGTTTGTTGTCACGAACAATAAATGAGATAAACTGAGAGTTCGAACAAGGAGTGGTTTTATTACAGTTTTTTTCAGTGCGTCTTAAATCACTATAAGAAACAAGTAAAATGTCAGATAAGATGGGTCAGTTTCAGGTATGAGAATACCTAAAGGACAATTCATATATTGAGTTTTCATTTATTTCAATGAAGAAAACTTATTTTAAAATATTTTAAGCTGTGTATGTTTCTATTGAGTGGGAGTGACACCAATTTCAACTGTAAATTTAAGAATAAGATGAATAATACTAAAACATATCTCGGGCTTCAATTTTTTTTTTTACTTTGAGTATATACTTAGGTCACAGAAGAAGGGGGGGGGCACCTAATAAAATGTCCAGGAGTCAGCCATACTTACTGAATTTGGTATAGAAATATACAAAAGCAGTGGTACAGCACACAAACTGCCACATGGCCCACTGGCCCTGACTATTCTTCCCCTTTCCTACACCTGTGGATGCTGAATGGAATCAGCTGCGAGTGATTAACCTGGTTCAAAGGAGGAGCAGTGGTACTTGTGGCACAGGACAGAGGAGACAAACGGGGGGGTTGGTGAGTTTTTACAGTCAAGTTCCTTCACCACCACGGTGACCACTAAAGGAACGTGAAGACAGACTTCGGTTTTATTATTCTTTCAGTTTTCAGTTTGTCTAAATAATGGAAAACTTGTAGCATGTGATGAGAAATTGTGGTTTTATTTCAGCTTTCATACTTGCTGTTTCACTGATGCAAGTATTGACATGAACCAGAATAAGAGATCATATATCTCCTGTACTAGCTTCTCTGCATTGGCTCCCTGTGAAATCCAGAATACAACTTAAAATCCCCCTTGTCACCTACAAAGCCCTTAAGGGCTAGGCACCATCCTATCTTAAAGAGCTCAAGCAGAACAGGGGGGCTTTCAGTTATCAGGCTCCTCTGCTGTGAAACCATCTTCCTATTTGGGTCTGTGGGGCAGACACTCTTTCCACATTTAAGAGTCGGTTTATATCCTTCCTCTTTGATATAGCTTATGGTTAGAACTGGCTCAGCATTAGTTCGAGCCATCCCCTTCACTATACTGCTATAGGCCTAGACTACCAGGGGACTTCCTATGATGCATCGACTATAGCCGCATGTTGCTTTCTGCAGGTTTTTTCTGATGCTCCTGAGTCTGGATCCATGGTTGCAGTCCACTTACTAATAGAGCCTGATCAACACCCAAACTGTCATCTCACTGGCCTTGACTATTCTTCCCCCCTCCTACACCTGGGAATGGTGAGTGGAATCGGCTGCGGATGATTAACCTGGTTCACAGGAGGAGCGGCGGTACCTGCGGCAAAGGACAGAGGAGAAAAATGGGGGGGGGGGTTGAGTTGTTATGGTTCAGCCCACATCGAATGGAAGATACACCAGAGGTAGGCGAAGCCATGCCCGTTTCTCATTCCATATAAATCTTCTAATGAGTGGTGTTATTTTGTTGAACATCCCTTCAGGTGGCGCCAAAGGGATATTTTGGAGTAAATATAGGAACTTTGGTAGTATATTCATCTTCGGAATATTTATTTGGGTAATTAGAGAATTAGGCAATGGCATCCATCTTTCCAGAGCCTTATATACTGTCCAAATTGTCCTCCGTTTCCTGCTTTTTTTTAATGCGCCATGCAAGGAGTCTACCAGGCTTTTCCCCTTGATCATAAAAATTTTGTCTAAGTCTCATTAAATTTGCAGCGGCCTTGTTAGAGGTTATTTAATTATATTGAGTGCTTAGTAGTAATAACTGCCCATGTACATCACTGTCACTCTGCTTGTCCTGAAAGTTCTTGTTCTCAAGTGTTTTAATTTGAGGTTCCAACTTTTACCACTTTTCCTGACTTTCTCTGGACCATCTGCTTGTGCAACTTGTAATTTGGCCCCTAATGATTTGAAGGCTTCCCAGTGAAAAGTGGCAGAAGTCTGGGATGTATTAAACTCAAAATAGATATCAATTAACAATTAATTAAACATTTCCCTTGTCTTGCTTAATTGTGAACTATACCAACATGTTCATGTATGAATCAGTTCTTACTTATAATCCCTGAGGTATGACATAAGGCGTGGGTCCAGTTAAAGAGCCTTCAATCTTCTCAGCAATATGCAATCAGCTTCAACCTACCATATTTTAACTCTAATGTTGGAGTGTGTGATTCTTCTGGTTCTCCCAGCTCCCTGATATATTTGTGTACATCACAGTGGACGGTCAAAGACAGATGTGCGCTCTCCGTGGGTGAGCAGCAGCCTGTTGGGGAAGATGATGCAGTGTTTGATGACCCCTCTGTCCTGCAGTCTTTTCCTCACCTCGTCGTATTGTCTCTGTTGTTTGTAGGCTTCTGCGGACAGATCCGAGAGGAATCTTATTTTGTTGCTTTTATGTCACCTCCTTTTTCATCTTGCAGCTCTTAGAGAATGCCCTCTCTGTCCTTATAATTCAACCATCTCACAATGACTGTTCTTGGCGCAAATCCAGAATTTTGGCCCATTACCCGATGAGCTCGCTCCAGGACCGGTGGCGATATGTCCAAAGTGTCCGCGAACCATTTCTCCATATATGAGCAGGGATCAAATCTTTCTTCTTTCTCAGGTATGCCCAGTATGTACACATTATTACGGCGGCTTCTGCATTCTATGTCGTCCACTTTATTAGCTAAAAATTTAGTCTTTTTCTCGAGTCTGTCCAAAACAGCCTGCAGCCCGTTCGTGGTGTCCTCCGCTGTAGATATAAGCTGTTCATCCTCAGAGATGCGGCCACTGCATTCTTTAATATCCGTTTCAACATTTTAGATTCTGCCAACACCTCATTCATTTCTGTATGCGACTCTTGTTTGAATAACATTATAGCCTTCATGATGTCCACAGTGGAGGGATTTTCCATTCTATCAGTAGTGTCTTTGGGGAACTTTGAGTTTGACATCCATTTTTTGCAAAATCTCCATTTGGGGGATTTACGAATCAATTTTGGCTCCACATAGGCCATAGAGACAGCTGAATGATCTGAGATCATTATGCAGTTATAGTGACATCCTCTAATATTAGAAAGGAGTTCTGCTGATACCAGAAAGTGATCTATTCTAGAATAACATTTATATGTACTAGAGTAACAGGAGAACTCTCTCCTTTCGCAGTTGGGTTAAATTGTCTCCATACATCCCCTGGATTGAGTTCTCTTATAAAATGGTGTAGTGTTTTCCTGGATCTCATGTGAGTGTTGTCTACTCCAGTGTGTCTATCTTTGTTTGGATCTAGGATACAAGTGAAATCCCCAGTGATATTGTTACCTGGCAAAATTGAGATTCTAAAAAAGAAACACTTTTAAAAACTGACATCATCAGTATTTGGTTCATATGCATTAATTAAATTGATCTGTGTAGACAGAAGATGACCTTGTATAATTAAAAATCTACCATGAGGGTCTACGGTTATCCTTTCAATTTGTATTGGAATAGATTTATGTATTAGCGCTACTACACCTCTGGCATTAGTAGAATATGAAGATGCTAGAATGTGCCCGGGCCATTTATGGTTTATCCTAGATGTCTCATTAGCTAACAAGTGTGTTTCCTGCAGGAATACTATGATGCCTCTGAGTGGAATTGGCTGCAGTTGACTGACCTTTTCACAGGAGGAGCTGCGGTACCTTCGGCACAGGACAGAGGAGAGACCAGGAAGCAGAGTTGTAGTTTTACACACTTCTCTGTGCCTCCATTACCGTTGCCACCCAATCAATACCACATAGAGACTGTGTCTGTACCACGACCACCTAGATTAATTAACTCAAAAACATGCAGAAGAGGAGCTGTACTGAATAACCGAATAACAATTGAGACCACTAATACTGAAATACAGCAAAGTATGAGAATTAAATGTGGATCCTTAAACATTAGATCATTCCCATCCAAAGCTATATTAGTTAATGATCTGATATCAGATCATCACATTGATGTATTTTTTCTTACTGAGACCTGGCTGTGTCATGATGAGTTTGTTAGCTTAAATGAATCCACGCACCCCCAGTCATATTAATACTCATATTCCTAGAGACACTGGCCAAGGAGGTGGAGTTGCAGCCATTTTCGACTCAAGCCTGTTAATCAACCCTAAACCTAAAATCCGCCATGACTCATTTGAAAGCCTGATTCTTAGTCTTACACACCCGACCTGGAAAACTTCAAAGCCTGTTTTATTTGGTATACCGTGCACCGTGCTTCTGGACTATACTCTGAATTTCTACCTGAATTCTCAGAGTTTCTCTCATCCTTAGTCATTAGTACAGACAAAATAATTATTGTAGGCGATGTCATTATTCACGTTGATGTTAAAAATGATAGCCTCAGCACTGCGTTTATCTTACTTTTAGACTCAGTTGGCTTTGTCAAAGGGTAAATAAACCCACTCATTGTTTTTACCATACCCTCGGCCTTGTTCTGACACATGGCACAGAAATTGAATACTTAATCATCTTTGCACAGAATCCTCTTCTCTCAGACCATTGATTAATAACCTTTGAACTTCTATTACTGGACTACACATCATTAGGCAAAATGTCTTTACTAGATGTTTATCTGATAGTGCTGTTGCTAAATTTAAAGAAGTGATCCCATCAGTGCTAAATTCACTGCCATATCACAATATAACAGACTATGCTAACTTTAGCCCTCCCAAACTGATCAGCTTGTTGATAGCAATTCAGGCTCAATGAGAACAACACTCGACTCTATTGCCCCTCTAAAAAAGAAGATCATAAAACAAAGTTAGTTAGCTCCATGGTTCAACCCCTAAACCCGTAAATTAAAGCAAGCTACACCAAAACTTGAAAGGATATGGCGCCCATCTAAACTGGAACAATCCTGCTTAGCTGGCATGACAGTCAACACTGTAGCCAGGCTGACCAAGAGTCATAACTTGATTGATCCATGTATCCCTATAGCTTTCAGTAGCAATGATTTCCTGTACTTCTTTAATGATAAAATGATAACTATTACAGACAGAATTCACCTCCTCCTGCCCTCACTAATTTTTCCTCAATCACAGAAATATTTGTAAAACCAGATATATACCTAGACAATTTCTCTCCCATCGACATTCACCAACTAACTTCAATGCTCTCTTCATCTAAACCAAATGTAACCTACTGATCACCACAAACAAATTCATCAAGGACTGTTGCAACCTGTCTCTTACTCTTAGATAGCACTTCTAAATTAGACATAATCAGTCTGTCCTTATTATCAGGATATGTACCACAGTGCTTTAAAATAACTGTGATTAAGCCTCTTCTTAAAAAACCTACCCTTGATCCAGATGTTGTAGCCAACTATAGACCCATATCCAACTTTCCCTTTCTCTGTAAGATCTTTGAGAAAGCTGTCGCCAACCAGTTGTGCGACTTTTTACATTATAATAGTTTATATGAGGATTTTCAGTCAGGATTTATAGTGCATCCTAGCACGGAGACAGCACTGGTGAAGGTTATGAATGATCTACTAACCGCATCAGATAAGGGACTTGTCTCTTTACTCATTCTGAAATTAACCAGGATGGATGCAGGAGGCAGATTTCAGCATCTTTCTGAAGCACCTTGCAAACTACACCAAGGGCACAGTATGTCACAGATCTTGATACAGCTGCTCATAAGGCCATTCCACTAAATGCTTGATCCTCCAGTTGCCCACCTGCCCACAAGGCCTCTTCTCTAGTTGTTCACAAGACTTCTGCCCCATCAAGCTGTGCTGAAGAAACCCTGAGTCACTTGAACTTTAACCCAGTTGACGTGCAACCCTACCAAAAGCTGGACCAAGGAAAATCCCTGTATGAAGGAAGAGGAAACAAACAGCAGTACTCACAGAAACACACGTCAAGACTGCTCTCGAAGAAGAGCAGAGAAGAAGGTCTGACATGGTGACACAGAAAATAAGCTTGCCAAGGAAAGGTATGGGCAAGAAACAAAACATGCACAAACCAACAACAACCTAGGCTGAGCAAGAAAATATCAGGAAAGTAATATAAAATGCATAACATCAAGCAACAGGAGACAGATTCCTCTGATGCTCATGAGAATTTCTGTAATGTGTGAATGGAAAACTTCAAAAGCTCAAGCCAAAAGAAGCTTGGGTTCAATGTGTCACCTGTAGTTTATGGGCCCATGAATGAAGCCTGCACTCCAGGGATACATCTGTCATCACTGGGCCTCTGACGATGACTAACAACTTGGCACAAACACACACACACACACACACACACACACACACACACACACACACACACACACACACACACACACACATTCAGTCGGTTCGTATGTGTGCATTTTGTTCAATTTTATTATTGTATTCCAATGTCTTACACTACTCTGACTGAAAGTAACATACTTGGCCAGCAAACACACTCACACACACACACCATTTATGTAAAGTCCTTTAAGTGTTAATTAAATAAAAATAAATAAAGCTTTCAATATCATGTTTTTGTCATAATCCTTATTTCATAATGTTACATTTCAACCCGGGTTTGTTACAACTAACCTGTACTATGATATGACTGGCAACATTTAACTCCTTGTGACTCAACCATGCATTTTCTGTTTATATTGCAGAGATAGTGGCTACACCATTAGCAGACACATGTAACTAGCTTGTATCACATTTTGAATGGATTGGCTGAGAAGAATTCAAAGAAACAGACAGAATGTACAGTGAATATTCCAAGGTACAGACAGGAATGTCAAAAATGTGACAACCATCCCCGGTTACAGTTATCTCCCATAACTATCATATTAAGAAATTCATATAATTAAGACATTTCTTTAAAAAAAATAGCAGCTACTCAACTTTATTTAACCTTGCAAACAAGGCAAAAATTTCATTCAGAGATGATGTAAGAAAACAGCAATAAATAAATTTATATATCTGTGTGTGAATTTTGGCCATAACATGACTTGAATCAATGAGACAGAAAAAAATCAAAATTATATTTTTTGAAGAAACAATAAATTTTTGCATTATATGTATAATTGTGAAGGTCTTTATGTCTCCTGACTTGAAGAGTGAATCTTCAGGACCAAATTGAGTTTGAAATCATTCCAGGTCTCAATTCAACATTATTAATTTATTATCGGTGGGATTCAGATTATTATTTATATCCATGCTATATGCATTTTTTCTCACATAGCACTTAATCAAATTATGTAGTTACAACAAAGACACAATAGAGTATCATGACTGTATGTTTGATCAGCTTAAGTTTGGTTTATTTATTGTTTTCTAGAAATGATAACTGAATGTACATCTTTGCTTTATATAACATAGAGCGGTAAAGCCAAATTCCCAGTGTAAGGAATGTGACAGTAAAAGATAACTACTCAATGGAAAGCAATGAAAATCTAATCAGTCCAGCAGAAACAATTATATATTGAAAGGATGGCAGGGAAATAGGGCAGCTCAATATATTGTTTTAGCATCAACATCACCATGCGCACATGTGGAACGGTCCCATTGCATGATGAACAACATCAAGTACGACAATGGTCTCAAACATATCATGCCAGAACTTTTTTGTTGCTTGATATAAAAGAAAAACTTGCAAAGTTCTCATCCTGCATGATTAGAAAAGTCTGTCTGATATTTTTTTGGTTTGGTTCTTTGGTATTTTATGGTTCCTGATTCACAGAGTTTGATCAGTTCCCAATGTGCTCTGGTGAAGGGGTTCTCCTTATCAGTTTATCAAACAACCAAAAAGCAGACCCCACAAGGCCTAAAAAGAGCACTTCCTGTTTTGGTTGTTTGTTAACCGATCAAGTACACCAATTCACCAGAGCACTTACTGAATCCAACTGCCATGCATGCAGGGTTTGCATATCAACTGCCTGTAAATATGCACACAATGCAGCCACTGTCATATGTAATGTTGCCTGGATTCTAGAGGCAGCTTTTGAGTGAGCATCTTCTCTTTATCAGCAGCATCTGGTCCTGGTTAATGGTACTGTCACCGGGCTGGTCTGTACATTACAGTAAGAAAACAAATGATGAAAATTATGATTGCTAATTGTATATCTGTACATGAAGAACACACTGCATGTATGTCGTAAAATTTCTGGTATTTTCCAGTTGTTTTTGTATTTTGAATTAAGACCTATACAAAAAGTACTACACATGCTCTGCGCAATTGTGCGATTAATATATTCCCTTCAATTACAGATTGCCCTCATAGGCAGCTTGAAATGTACCGTGAACTACTAAAGACAAGCACACAAATGTAGGACAATGCTAATTACTAAATGGAGTGTGTTTCCTCTCCACTAGTTGAGCGATGGCTGGTCATTGTAGCAAGGAAATTGCTACCAATTCCTAATAGGATTGTCAGTTTAAAAACATAAACTCCACCTAAAAGGCAAAAAAAAACAACAAAGTGTTTAAAAAAACAATGCTTTTCATGCTTTTATCATTTATCCAAAAACCAAACATTACCTCTAAAGACTTCAAGACTTAAAGACTTAAACAGACTTCTTCGACTAACTACTAACTAGGACTAACTACTCAAAAGACTTAAAGACTTCAACATAGGAAACAATTGAGGACAACATTTATGTTACCTTGATGAAATGCTGTCATTTAAGTTACAATATTTAAGTGTTTATGCAAATATTATGTAAATTACTGAAGCTTGCATTATTGGTCAAGGATCTTGTTGGATGATTGATTCAAGATATATATATAAACTATTTCAGCAATATATGTATTTTTATTCCATGTGATATTTAAAAATGCAAACAACATACAGATGTACAACTTCTTTGTCTGCCAGAGGGGAGGAAAGAACATTTTTATTACTGGCAGCTCTGCAGCATATTGTAAGTTAATTAGCCTGTTGTTATGTACTACTGCATCTATTTTCTATTGGGCTTCATCTTTCTGTCTGTTTTGTATACTTTTATTATTTGTACTTTTTTTTACATTTGTTGGTATTGTTGCCAGACCATTGTCTTGAGTGGAGTTTGTTAAACAGTTACCAAAAGTTCAGTGTTGTTCACAATTTTAGGATTCAAATATGCTTTATGCTATATATTTGCAGATATGCTAAGAAACATCAATGTAACATAAGGAAACACTCGGTTTAGCTGAGTTATTGCAGTAACAAAACTGTGATCTTTAAAATTGCAATTAACTTGACACGGATGCATTGCTGCATCCCTACTCTGGAAAATCAAATACTTAACACACTTAATTCACTGCACAACTCTTCAAAACAGGATATACACTTTACTATAATGACATTAAACTCACTCTGCATAACTACTCACTCATTCTTCAAAACCTCCTTCCCTTTGTTTATTTTCTTCTCAGTGAAAGACCTGACTACCATCCTGGCAGCCAGCCTGCAAACTTGTAACATACATTGCAAAAAAATATTTTTATGAAATTTTTGGTGTCTACTTTTATTGCACAATGACATTGTCAAGTTGTATCAAAAAAGCTTTGGGTCCATTAAAATGATTAGCTAGGCAATTTACTGCAGCCAATATCGTTAAGCATTAGTACTCTGTTTTATGGTTTTCCTCCAGCATGTTGCAGCTGCTTGCATCTGAATGGATTTATTATAATGCAACCGTATAACAACTTACAGGGACTTAACATTTTCTAATTTGAAGCACCACTTTATGCATTCTTTTGTGGCCCCTTGCAATTAATTTCACAATGAAATTGCATATTGGTGTAAACTACACAGTAGCATCCCATTGAAAAGTTACAATTTATGATGTTTTCAACTATGGGAAACAGCTGATACTTTCACAACTACCAAATGAGTTCAGTCCACTAATGAACTGTAATTAAAAATGGAAAGTTTTTGATACTAAGAAACAGTCGTCAATCCTAATCCTTTCTCTTGTATGGTTCCTGATGATAATCTCCACTCCACAGGCATCTAGCCCTGAACTGTTCTGTAGGTACTCAAATAGATTGTGAACTTTGAAATGACATTGTGAAACAAGGATATAAAAGTGATTACATTTGCTACCAACTTATATCTCTATTAATCTCCATGTCTCCACTTGGGTTCGCTTGCATCATGAATGAGGGCCGAGTCACAAAGGTGGCCTTTTCAACCATGCTGATGTAGGACAGTATACTTGTAATATTGGAGAAGCATGTGCTGGTCCCAAGTGTATACCCCAACTTATCAAACGTGACCTAGTCCAGTCCACTAGTCCAGTCACAGTCACTTAGAAAGCTCACTTTGAAGTCTCTATGCTGTAACCCGGTCTTTTTCTCATAACTAACTTAAATAACATATGTCCGATGTAGAATCACTGAAAAGTGTAAGAACATGAAGCAGAACATGCTTTTCTGAGAGTTTCTGTCAATCATCACTTATGACCCACTAGAAGTATGTGGCGGTGTATCTGTAGAAAACCATTCCTACATCTGTATTTTTTATTTTCTTCTTATTTTGATGTGATAGGGATGGATGGATGTATGCATATCTGTTGGTCTGTGTGACTGTTTAACCAAGGGCAGGGCTGATCTACACACACACACCCACACACACACACACACACATAGAGCAGAGGCTACAGGGGATGCGCTTCAGTTGCATTCACAAAGTCAGCAATGTGGCACCTTGCAATAAGGTTGTGTGGAGCTTTGGCCGCATCCATATGTGCTTTGGAACGTAACGCCATGAAGCAAGAAATATTTTGTTTCCCTGATCCATTGCTTTGTTCTTGCTAATGCGGCTCCCTCTCTTCATTCATTCTCTAGCCTGCCTGACAACTGCTGCTCTCTCTCTCTCTCTCTCTCACTTGCTCATTGAGTTGGGGAGGAGGGACCAACTTTGACTGAAACATCAACTGAAGATTTCCTACAAGGTATACCTTTAAGTAAAGGTCAAGGCAGCTGAAACTGAGTGCAGAGTATCAAACTCTAGTGTTTGGTTGCCTTGTATCAGAGCTTGTACAGACAACCTCACTGCCACTACGTATTGTGTGACTGGTGGATCCTTGAGGGGCCGTAAAATCTCATAACCTGGGCATGGATGAGTTTCAAACTTTCTAAATTCTGGGCCATGCAGAAAAGTGTTGGACAAATTTTACTTCTTTTTAAATGGCATTGTAATTCTATACATCACTGAGAAACAAGGGCAGTCAAGGGCCTTGGCAAAATCTCTGACTGTATGCTCAGGGATGCAGTCCTCACACCCCTGAGATGAAGAGAAGCAACCAACTTGAGCAACCAGCTTGAGACTTGCCTCATCACAGTAGGCAAGTCTGGTTGACCAGGTAAATTTAGAGCTTGAAATGACCAAGAAGGCATTTTGCCTCCTGCCTCTCCTGGTGTATGAGGTAACCCTGTCAAATATGGAGTCCCTGAAGGGGAAGCTAACCACTGTAGATGGCTTGGTCTGCTGCACATTAAGCAGTGCAGCACTGTATAAGAGGAGCCATAAACTCAAGCTCCCTATCCTCAGCTTTGACAAGGAGTTGATGGTTTCTTGCATAAGAGAGGCACTGCTACTAGTATGTATCTTTGTATCATCTGATAGCTTTAGTGACAAGTTACTTTACAAGTTCAGATCTTACATCTTACATAGATAGATAGATAGATAGATACTTTATTCAACCTGTGGGAAATTCAGGTGTCCAGCAGCTCACATAATAAAATCATAGTACAGTAGAGAACCGGAGTGAAAGGGTAAAAGTAAGCAAAGTAAGCAACCACTACAAAAATGAAAAATGTTAAAAACATTAAAAACATTAGATCTGAGTATTGGGAGGTGTGCAGCCAAGTCCTGGGTCTAAGGATTTGAGCAGTAACCACAACTAAAAAAAACAGTAGTAGAACATCCAGATAGGTGCATAATTGCAGTAACATCAGTATGGTTATTAATGTGCAAAGAGGTCAAAAGTAGTGCAACAACAGAGTGGCTTTAGCCACACAGTAAGACTGTGTTCAAGGCCACTCAGTAGCCCAGGTCCTGTAGGGACAGCCCCCTGCTTTGTGTGGAATCCTTAAAAATCCTAATGGCTGTGGGTACAAAAGAGTTCTGAGGGCATACCCTCCCCTTCAGGGAGATGAGTCTATAATTAAAATTTCCTCCTCTTACAGGACATTGTAATGTGGAAGGGCAGGTTCGTGTTACATAGGAACATAAGATCATTTTTTAATATTGATACAACTATAAATTGAATATCCAGCAGTATAAGAAGTTAAAATTAACTCTTCCTCAACCCTCGACATTAATGTATTTCTTAGATGTTAATGCACCAGTAACAGCAATCCATGTGTCACTGATAAAACTGAATTTGCCACTGTATGTGTCAAGCTACCTTGACTTTTGTGGGTGTGTAAAAGTGCACTGATGTTGCAATACCACTTCTGCATGCCATGCTGCATTATTCCATAAAGCAAGAAAAAAACAAGCCTCCACAGTTGCACTGGCAGTGGGAAAGTTAGATATCAGAATCTTGAATGAGGCACAAGCAATGTCATAAGCAATGGCAGTTAGTGTAGACAATGAATCAACATATTCCTATCAATGTGTTTACACAGGGGGTTTAATGGGAGCAGCACATTGGCAAAGAAGCACTGTGTACAGAATGCATTCAGGTGCAGTATTGAAATGTAGGTCACCCATGTTCTGAAGGTGTTCAGAGCCAAATACACAGTCACAGTAATTATGCTTGTAAAACATGGAAAAATTGACTTGAAGATCAAAAAAAAATTCTTGGTTTGCATTTATGGATGTATAGCATGAGTAAAATGCAATCTTTTAAGAGGCATTTGTAGACAGCTGGAATAATTAAAGTAGAAGTTTACCTGTTCCATCAGATGCATGTGGGACAGATGAGGGAAAAACATGGCTGAAATTCTTGCTGTGTAGACATGCTTTTAGAGTGGATTTATTGAACAGATTCAGTAATCACAACATTGGACTTACCAAAGGTACTGCTAAGACCTGACAACTAAATAAAATCTCGTAAGTTATAATTACTCCATAGCTGTTATGGGTCGTAATCCCTTGCTATCTGTAGTAATATACCACTGTTTATGGACAGGTGCGTGGGTAGGAGATTTGATATCTATAACTTTTATCAATATTGCTGTCGTTGTGTTCCCTATCATCATAAATGCCTCGACAGTTTTCAAATTGTGCAGCCATATGTTCAAATTTAGGTTCTGTTTTAAACTAAATTTCTAGCGATAATGAATAAATGATCTGTATGCATAATATCATACTCTTCATTGGTAAATCATCTCTAGATACTAGCATTGGTCCCAGTCCTGTCTGAAAATATATCATATCAGGTATGACTTCTAATACCTGATGAGTATCCACAACAAATTTGGTCAGATTTAACAATACCACCATAAAGTTGTGAAATCCACTGTCATCACTGGTGTGATGCTTTCTGGCTCTTTATGTATGTGAATTGAGACAAATAGTTATTTTATAAAAAATTACTTTCGTACTTTGAAATATGACTACAGGTCACATCTGGGAAATATATGAATGCCAAACATATCGCATGGGTGAATCAGAATTAGATTTCTTTTGGGTGTGTGTGCTGTTATATTTTGTGACATGACTGATGTACAACAAATCAGGAAAGAATGAAGGGTAAACAAGATAGTGAGGTTGGCTTACCTCAGTCCCCTGAGAGGTGTTGAAGAGTGAGTGCAGGCTACTGGCTAGTGCCTTGAAAAATTTCCTAGAGAGGTGTTGGCAGCCTGTGGGATGGATAAACAACCACCAGAGGAGAAGTGGTGAAAACTAGAGAAAAATGTGATGAGGAGAACACAATGGATGAGTGCTCTGCATTTATGTATTCTAGCTTCAGCGGATGTTGCAAGGTAATGAACTCATGACCAGGATCAGGATCTAATGGAGTGTTGTAGAAAGTCAACACCAGTGCTGGACTGGGGCATAAAAATTAGCCCTGGCATTATTTTCGCCTGGACTGGCCAACCACAATTAATCAGGGACAACCCATCCTTGCACTCCCCTGACTATGTATACCACCTGTGCCACTCCCTAAAAATACTAAAGCTGAGTAATGACTATGAAGTAGTCAAGGACGATTATTCAATTCAACTTCCAGTTCATCTTTATTCATATAGTGCCATATGTTAACAGACGTTATCTCTAGACCATACTCGTTATCGTTATTATTTACAGAGACCCAACATTTCACCAAGGAGCAAACACTTGGCAACAGTGGGAACAAAAACCTCCCTTTTAACAGGTAGAAACACTGAAAAGATACCGGCTCATGGTGGGTGGCCATCTGCCTTGACTGACTGGGTTGAGAGGGAGAAAGAGAGAGAGAGGAGCACAGGGAGAGAAGAGGAGGTGGTGGAAAGAGAAGCTCGGTGCATCATAGAAAGTCCCCTGGTAGTCCAGGCCCATAGCAGTGTAATGAGGGGATGGCTTGAGCTAATGTTGAGCCAGTTCTAACCATGAGCTATTTCAAAGAGGAAGGATTTAAGCCGTCTCTTAAATGTGGAAAGGGTGTCTGCCTCCCAGACCCAAATTGGAAGATGGTTCCACAGCAGAAGAGCCTGATAACTGAAAACTCTGCTTCTATTCTGCTTGTGGAGACTAGGTACCACAAGAAGGCCTGTGTTCTGGGAATGAAGAGTTCTCATGAGATAGTAAGGTACTATGAGCTCTTTAAGATAGGATGGTGTCCCGCCGTTAAGGGCTTTGTATGTGAGTAGAAGGATTTCGAATTGTCTTCTGGATTTCACAGGGAGCCAATGCAGAGAAACTAGCAAAGGAGATATATGATCTCTTTTTCTGGTTCTTGTCAATAATCTCACAGCAGCATTCTCAAGCAGCTGGAGACTATTAAATGTTTTATTTGGACAGCCTGATAATAGGGAGTTGCAATAATCAAGCCTAGAAATAACAAAAGCATGTACTAGTTTTTCTGTGTCATTTTGAGAAAGGATGTGCCTGATTTTTGTGATATTATGAAGGTGAAAAAAGACAGTCCTTGAAGTTTGTTTATGTGAGAGTAAAAGGGCATGTCCTGATTGAAGACAACTCCAAGATTCCTAATGGTGGTGCTAGACACCAGAGCAATGCCTTCTAGAGTAAGTATGTCATTAGATAATGTGTTTCTGAGGTGTTGTTGGCCAAGCATAATAACTTCAATTTTATCTGAGTTCAATAGTAGGAAGTTGCTGGTCATCCAGATCTTTATATCCCTAAGACATCTGGATCAAGGGATGGCTTTTTAAGAAGAGGTTTAATTACAGCTATGTTAAAACACTGCGGTACATAGCCTGATAATAAGGACAGATTGATTATGCCTAATTGAGAAGTGCTAACTAAGAGTAGAACTTCCTTAAGCAGCCTGGGTGAGATGGGGTCTAAGAGACAGGTAGGTGGTTTAGATGAAGAGATCACTGAAGTTAGTTGGTGAAGGTTCATAGGAGGGAAAATGTCTAGGTATATATCAAGATTTTGGACTGTTTCTGATGTTTCTGTGATTGAGGAAAAATTAGTGCCGGTTGAGGGCAGGAGGAGGTGAAATCCGGCTCTAATAGTTAGAATTTTATCATTAAAGAAGCTCATGAAATCATCGCTACTGAGAGCTATAGGAATACATGAATCAATCAAGCTATGACTCTTGTCAGCCTGGCTACAGTGTTGAAAAGAAACCTAGGGTTGTTTTTATTTTCCTCTATTATTTTATTTTCCTGCTCTGGTATTGCTGAGGGCCTTCTTGCACATTTTTAGACTCTCATGCCAGGCTAGGCAGGATTGTTTAAAGTTTAGATGAGTGCCATATCTTTTCAAGTTTAGGTGTAGCTTGCTTTAATGTACAGGTTTGGGAGTTAAACCATAGAGCTAACCTCCTTTGTTTTATTATCTTCTTTTTTAGAGGGGCAATAGAGTCGAGTGTTGTCTTCTTTGAGCCTGAATTGCTATCAACAAGCTGATCAATTTGGGAGGGCTAAAGTTAGCATACTCTGTTATTGTGAAATGGCAGTGAATTTAGCACTGATGGGATCACTTCTTTAAATTTAGCAACAGCATAATCAGATAGACATCTAGTAAAGACATTTTAGCCTAATGGTTCATCCAGTACAATCCAGTAACATAAGTTCAAAGGTTATTAAACAATGGTCCAAGAGAAGAGGATTCTGTGCAAAGATGTTTAAGTGTTCAATTTCTATGCCATATGTCAGAACAAGCCTGAGGGAATCGTTAAAACAATGAGTGGGTTTATTTACCCTTTGGGTAAAGCCAACTGAGTCTAAAAGTAAGATAAACGCAGTGCTGAGGCTATCATTTTTAACATCAACTGGGGGCTGGCTAACTTCTGTTGCTAATGATTTGTTTTCCATGGTGCGAAGCCATGCCTCCAATTCACTGAGCCTCGCCTCCATCACTGAAAATAAACTACATTTACTTCACGTGCCCTTGTTGCTAAAGGAGGCAGAGTAATAACTGAACATTAAGCACACCGAGCTGGAGAGAGCTGAGGTGGGAGAAGCCATTGCTAACTGCTAGGATAAACTGACTCACAGGATTGAGAAGCTTATGAGTAACTGTGAACTAGCAAGAGAATCACGACAAGAGGGACAGATCAAGCAGTGATTAGTATAGGTTTAAATGTACAGTGGTAATTTAGCTGCTGTAGTGGAGAGAGGAGCTAAATTAACTGGGTAGAAGCAGAGCAGCAAAATAAACTTCTGGCCGCACCAACGCCGGTAGCAGGAAGTGACACAATATGCTTACCTCAGAACGTCATTACGTCTATCAATCCCAGCAGTCCCATTATGAGACAGGAACAAGAAAAATACCTTCAAAAAGTGGCATTACAAAACTCTGTATTGCACAATGATCAGTTCACTGCGACGAGAATAATATTAAATCTTTTTCAATTCTATATATTATCCATCAACACTCGTAAAAAAGCTGGCTCCCAAACATGATTTTTCCAGGTCCCAAAAAAGCACAGTTGACAAGTAAGTGAAAAAAACAACAAATGCTTCCAGCTGACTCACTGTTAATGTTGATGAATGGTCACTGTAAAAATAGTGACATTCTCCCCATAAGACAAGGTATCAAAGCCACATTAAAAGATATTTTTAGCTCATCAGGAAAATTTAAGAGCTAGCTAATGATATGTTGCCTAGCCACTGTGAACTCTCTAGACAGTAAAAATTTTAAAATTATAACTAGCTAGCTAGCTAGAAACCATACCTTGGTTCAAAAAAGTAGCAAGCTAGCCAATTTGAAGTAGAGTAAAACATGCAGAATTTGTTTCATTGTAATGTTATCAACATATCTTTGCAGACACCAGCTAGTTTGTTTACCAATAGTAGTTTTATTGTAGTCTAATCAATCCTAAATGGTTCATGAACTCTAGAGCTCTTAGCATAGCCTAATGTTGATCATCATAATCTCTCATTGCATGTTGTTGAGCCAGATAGCCTGGCCATTTTTAGCTTATGCTTCCCACAAGTTCTATTGTCCCTTCACCTGCCCTCATCTCTCTCCTCATTCTCCTCACTTGGCCTGCCACCACTGGGAGCTGCGGGAGATGGGCCTGCAGCAAATATATCAAAATATTTACACATTTGGCAGCATCTGCCAAATGTGTCTGTCTTTTTTGGCCTGCAATTTATCTGTGCCTCCCTTGCATTTTGTCTCATCCATTTTGGCACTCCATTTTGCAGATGGGCTGTTTAATGAAAACACTTCACCAACAGGGGAGGGATTGATGTTATTGTAGATTAAGCAGTGGACCAATCTGCAGGTTTTATAGGCCAGTCAGACAAAAAAAGATTGATATGTTGGCTCAAAAAGTATGTTGGCCCTCGAGGAAAGCCCCCTTGTATGTCAGATGGCCAGTCCAGCCCCCGTCAACACACCACCTTCAACTCTAGATGCCTGCCATCAATGCATATGATACTTTCTGATGCTCCTGAGTCTGGATCCATGGTTGCAGACCACCAACTGCCCCATAAGCCTGATCAACACCCGCTGCTTTAATTATTATAATTGCCACTGTTAACATTTCATTTCATTCTATTTGTAATATTATTAGCCCCATTAGTATAACTATAGTATATACAGTATAGCTATTAGTCCCATTATTGAGCTATGCTCTCCCCCCTCCCCACTGCCCCCATCTCTCGTTCTCTCTCTCTCTCTCTCTATCTCACTCTCAACCAAGCCAGTCGAAGCAGACAATCGCCCAGCATTAGCCAAGATCTGTCCAACATTTCTACCCGTTGAAAGGGAGTTTTTTGTTTCTACTGTTGCCAAGTGCTTGCTCATGGGGGAAATGTTGGGTCTCCGTAACTAATAAGTATAAAGAGTCTGGTCTAGACTTGCTATATGAATTAATATTAAAAGTGCCCTGATATGATATGACGCTATATAAATAAATAAAGAATATGAGCAGGATCTTACTCAGTTATCACTGCCTCATCCATAAAGGCAAACATGATTCTATTTTAGTTTGTCTAAGACAAAGCATGTCTTAATCCTGAGATTCTTTGGTTAAGAAAAGTCCATTTTGAAAATTATGAGGGAAGGTGTTATATTGTAAAGTGAGGTTTTACAAACAAATGAATATTGAGGCCAACATGGTTTTTCGAGTTTGTGTAAATATTTTGACAGAGCAAAAATAATATTTCACCACAACATTAAGCTAAGGAATTATTCCTTCTGGGAAGAGTTTACAAAAATAATTGTAGATCATAAACATTGGAAACTAGATAAATATGAAGGCAAACATTGTTTTATTTGAGTTTGTGTGAATAATTTCTCAAATCAAAGCAAATTCATTAATTTAGAGAAAGTTTGGTTGAGATGTTAATTATAAACACAATTATTAGTTAGGCTTCTTTTTCTTCCAAGAAAATTTTATGTATAAATTTCTAGTTTCTGAATAATGGAAAGTAAATAAATATATGGACAAATTTGTTTATTTGAATTTGGGTAAATACTTTCTCAAACCCTGCAATGTTCAATGTTCAATTTAAGTTTTTTTTTTTCCAGAACAGTTTAATTAGACAATATTTTTCTTACCTGTCATCTCTTTCCATAAAGTTCTACAAACAAGATTTTAGTTTACAGACATTGAAGCCTTGATAAATGTCAATAATATTTTGACTTTAAACTAATGTTGAACTTGAATGATGACTTATATTCAGAGCATTTAAAAAGTGTGAGCTGTTCATATTGTTGTGCACCATGTCTGAGTTAATACTGAGTTGAAATTTGTTGTAAGGTACACTATTATGTCCAGGTTAAAGTCAGTGTTCATGCTGAATATGACCTCACAATATATATAAATGATAATTGAATTCATTATTTTGGCTAAAATATGAGCAAATCTGTTGCATATCAGCAGTATTCCATATTTAAACATTATGTTGGAGGATATTACAAAGTCATATCCATACGGGGATTCATACAGACTTGATATCTGCAGTTATTTCGACAGGAAAAGGATACACTTGGCCATGATTGTCAATTGTCTAATTATTTTTGAGCCTCTAAAAAAGAGGAGTTATGTATAAAAATGTTGAACCCTTTGAATTAAAGCTGAAAGTCTACACTTGAATCACATCTTTATGGCTATATTTCAAATCCATTGTGGTAGCGCACAGATGCAAAACTACAAAAAATGTGTCACTTTGCAAATACTTCTGGACCAAATTATACATATAAAATTTACAATGAAAATAAAGAATAAACTACAAAAGCATGAAATATCAAAATTATTAATCAAATATTCATTTTAAGTCATCAACTTCAGGAATAAAACAGAGGTAATATAATCAGAAAAAACATCTGCAGCCAGATGTTTCTGCTTCCAAGTCCATTAAAATGACTTTAAATACATTCAGTGTGAACAGCTCTCTAAGAATCAGGTAATTTTGCAACTGATTCCAAGCAGAGAGAGCAGCATATGTGATTGCCTTCTTCTCAATTCAGTTCTGTATAGTGATATACAGTGGGAATAAGTTCTTTGAGCGAAGACAATAACTTTTCATGATTTATTGAAGGATGTAGGTAAGGTAAGAAGGATTAAATTAGACCAAGAATAGTCTTATAAAAAACAATATGCTAATGGTCAGACAAGGCAGACCATCACAAAGATAACCTGAGTTCAAGGTGCCTGAACCTGAAGGATTATGGGTTTTGTTGTCACTGATGTGTCACTGACAGTCCTACTACCACCTCCTGCAGTGGTATGGGTGCTACTGTGATCAGTAAATGTATGATGGCAGTAGCCGTGTCATAGAGGTTCACACATTTATTTTTCAATCACTACAGAGGATATTATTTGGACTTTCATTGATGTCCTGTAAAGCATTACAGCATCCTCTGTTCTTAGACCATCAAATCAGACAAGGAACAACTCAATAAAAAAAACCTTAAGAGGAAAAATGGAAGAAACCTAAGAAACAGCAACAGAGGAGCAATCTCTCTTACATGACATGACATGAAATTCATTAGTATTGAAGAATAGATTTATGGTATGAACAGTCAGGATGACATTGATATAGATTTTAAACAACATTAATGAGGAATATTAAAGAAATACATTGACCTCCTGGAGGGTCCTGGAGAGCTCTGGGTGGGTCCCAACCATCAGATTTGGTTAATTTGTGCTTCCAGGCATTCATGGAGTACAGTTAGTTTTTGAGCCCATCAATGTGGACCATTGTAATCATTTATATATATATATATATATATATATATATATATATATATATATATATATGTGTGTATGTAAATATATTTGTGTATGTAAATATATATGTATGTATGTATTGTATCATCGTTTGCTAATGTTTACAATGGCTCATAGAAAGCCTCATGTATGGCTGCTTTTGAAGACCCGTTCATATGTTGGATATTTTTTCATATTTCAAATATTTTTTTATTTGACCTGTTTAGACAATACCGTTTGAGCAATAACCTTTAAAACTATTCTGCTTTTCTTTTTTGGGTAGCAGCTTTATCAGTATTGCAGCAACTCTGTAGCCTGGCACACCCCTAATTCTTCATTCAGGTTACTAATGTTGTTCTGCCAGTAAAGAGCAATGCTGCTCAGGCTCTGAAGTAGTCCCAGCCACTTCCATGGGAACATACTAACCCTTGTCTCAAAGCCCTCGACTGTGAATGTTGATACCTTTTTAGACGAGGAGGAGCCAGAGAATCCGTGGGACAATGCCAGGCTGGTGTGTAAACCAGATGTTTTTAGCAATTAAGTTGTGCGTAGTTTAAAATGGATAACATTTTTAATACAACAATACAAACAGATTTTTCATAAGCAAAAGGTTGGCCAAAGCAGCTGATTTGCTGACTTGGAATAGTTGGAATAAATCCCAATTTTCAAGCAATCTGACAATTACCCATTGTTATGTGAGGCTAATAGAACATGTTACCCCACTGCCTTTAGAAGTCGGTTCAATATGGCTTTAAAAGTAGTCAACTTGTAAAAAGCAGGGCCTTAGGAGAAGTGGATTTGAGCAAAAATTGGCCTAACCAGTACCCACAAGATATACTTTCTAACCTAAAGATTTCAGACTTTTGTACCGGTGACTCCTTCTGCATGAAGAATCAATCAACCAATCGGAAGTTATGACAGACTATACTGAATTTAATCCTGACCAAAGATTTCTTGTCAAAGCAATCTATGGAAACAAATATAAAGCTTGGACTGCCAAAACCTTGAGTATTCTGATTACCAGGACATATATGATCCTTCTCCTCTTGAGGAGAAAACAATTCAATTTTATGATTAAAAAAAAAGGTTTCAGGATCGGGAGTTAGCTGATCATAATATTTGACAGAGAATTTCTACTAATTGCTGACTGGAAAGTTTACAGAAACTGTATGATTAGTCAGAGAGCCCAATATTATAACCTTTCCATATCTTTACTTCTAGTAGAATATATCCAAATTCTTAACCAAACAAGGGATCCAGTACTTATTACTTAACTGAAAATTAAAGTTAATTTTTGCTCCAAGTGATGAACCACGCATTCTGATACTCAGGAAAACAAAGACATAGTGGGAGTCGGGGAAATGCTGGACTGTTCAGCCTATTCAGAGAAACCCCTCAGGGAATGGGCAGTTGCCAAAAATATATAATTCTACCCACCAAGCTTACCCTGGTTTGAGATAAACCCCTACTTTCTATTACATGGAAGCACCAAACATAACTGATGAACACCTGGCAAAAACTAGCTAGGGAGATAGGCAACCAGTAGCAATGAATAGGGTATTCATGCTTTGCACAAGTTCAAAATGAGACCTTACCAAACTTGAGAAATGACAAAAAATCACACTGAACACAATTAATTTGAAAATTTATTTTTTTGCAATGTGTGAATGGAGGACCATAAGATCCTGTGACCTAAACAAGAAGGAGATGTTGAGAAGATGGTATGCCACATGGAAAAAGAATGACATAATTGGAATCAATGTACAGGCCTAGGGTTTGCAACAGTTGAATTACAAAATGCTAGTCATTGTTTGTATAATGAAACAGATATGGCTACAAATTAAATTTATATTTTCCTTAATCGGTTTGCAGTTTCATGGTTTGCTACAATGTTTATGGGACATTGTTTACAGAAAAGAGAGATGGATTGATGGTCAGTGTATACTGATCTACCTAAGATGCAGGAAAACTCAGATTGCCACCACCAGTTTGGGGGGCTAGAAATACCTAAAAGAGTGGTGAGGAAGGATATAATTTAAATCAGGCTTAAAATCATCCATAGCAGCACAAGGAAATTATTTGTATCTAGTCACCATATTGCAAGATACTGGTAGTTCCCAGTCATTCATTCTCTCTAGTGCCTTGTCTCTTGGTAAGGAGTACCTGTAATGTGAGGGCTTTAGTCAGGGATTGGAATGAATTTTGTATCTGCATCTCTTCGCCATGTCCATGTCTCAACTGTAGTTGCATCCCTTACCACTTTGTGTATCCCTAAGGTTCCTTTTGCATGTGCTGCTGAGTATCTGCACTCTTTTGAAGCTGCCAAGTCCTCTCCTTTGTAGTGCCCATGTTTTAGCCTCCCCCTAACTTTTCCCTTTCTTTTATGTTGGAGGTTGAGACTAGTGCCTCTGGAGTCAGTGCTGTGATACTGCAGGATTATGCAGAAAGTTTACTTCCCTGTCAATCTCAATTGCTGTTACCTGAACTACTCAATCAAAGAGAAAGATACAATGGACATGCTGCTCTCCTTGCAGCATTGCAAGATGTGTACACTAAACATCATCCCCTGTTTTTTTTTTGGGCCCAAATATACAACCACAACCAGTGGCTAAAGAATTTGGTTTTGTCAGTACAGAGTTACAATACTGATATTAAACACAAAAAGGGAATTGACAGTGTGGCCATCCAAGACGGTGGCACACACAGATGCAGCGGCTCAATGCTCTCCTACTTGGTGCTCTTTATATGAGTGTTTGTTTACATGTCTGTTGCAAATGTTATGTTGTCTTGTGAATCTGACCTGCAGCAGCCAAGATCTTCTGATAGTAGGTTTACAATGCAATCAGGCAGTTACAAGTGATTTCCTGCACTCACACATTATATCAGAGGAGATAGCCAGGTCAATGGGTTTCTTCATGGATTGTTGTCGGCAAGCACTGGAGATGGAGAAGACAAAGGAAACAAAAGTGTGGATGTCGGTCTGGAGTACTTGCTAGGCTAAGAAAACAGCCATACAAACTACTTCTTCCCAGCATGTTTCTCAACATCGCCAGATCCATTGTCAACAAAATACACAAATGTAACCTACAGTTCCCCGCAAACAAAATCATCAAGGACTGTTGCAACCTGTCTCTTAGACCCCATCCCAACCAGGCTGTTTAAGGAGGTTCTACTCTTAGTTAGCACTTCTCAATTAGACATAATAAATCTGTCCTTCTTTTCAGGCTATGTACTGCAGTCCTTTAAAATAGCTGTAATTAAATCTCTTCTTAAAAAGCCTACCCTTGATCCAGATGTTTTAGCCAACTATAGAGTCATATCTAACCTTCCCTTTCTCTCTAAGATCCTTGAGAAAGCTGTCGCCAACCAGTTATGCAATTTTTTACATGATAATAGTTTATTTGAGGATTTTCAGTCAGGATTTAGAGTGCATAATAACGTTGAGACAGCACTGATGAAGGTTACAAATGATCTACTAACTGCATCAGATTAAGGACTCGTCTCCATACTTGTTCTGTTAGATCTTAGTGCTGCATTTGACACTATTGACCATCAAATCCTATTACAGAGACTGGAGCATTTCATTGGCATCAAAGGAATTGCTCTCAGCTGGTTTAAGTCCTACTTATCAGATCGATTTCAATTTGTGCACAATAAAAATGCATCCTCTATCTACTCAAAAGTTACTCATGGAGTTCCACAAAGTTCAGTGCTTGGACCAGTTCTATTTGCCATATAGTCCCTTAGGCAAAACATTAAATAGTCTCCAGCTGCTTGAGAATGCTGCTGTGAGAGTATTGACAAGAACCAGAAAGAGAGAGCATATCTCTCCTGCATTAGCTTCTCTTTATTGGCTCCCTTTGAAATTGAGAATAAAATTTAAAATCCTCCTCCTCACCTACAAACCCTTAACGGACAGGCACCATCCTATCTTAAAGAGCACATAGTACCTTATTATCCCGATAGAACACTTCACTCACAGAACACAGGCCTTCTTGTGGTTTCCTCTTCAGTTATCAAGCTCCTCTGCTGTGGAACCATCTTCCAGTTTGGATCCAGGAGGCAGACATCCACTCCACATTTAAGAATAGGCTTAAATCCTTCCAAGCAGTCCAGGCAGATGGCCGCCCGTCATGAGGCAGTATCTGTTCAACATTTCTATCTGTTAAAAGGGAGAGGGCTTGCTCAGGGGAGAAATGTTGGGTCTCTGTAAATAATAACTATAAAGAGTCTGGTCTAGACCTGCTCTATATGAAAAGTGCCCTGAGATCTGTTATCACGCTATATAAATAAAATTGAATTGAATCTAATTGAATTGAATTCTAGTAATAACAGAGACTTGGCTACATTCTCGTATCCTGGACAAAGCCAGTGAGCTAGAAAGCTGCACAGCATTTCACTGGAAACAGAAACAAAGACTCTGGTAAGAGCAAAGATGAGAGGTTATGCATATATGTTCAAAACAACTGCTGCATCTACACAAAAATCAAAGACACTCAGTTTTCTCCGGAATTTGAGTACCTGAGAGGTAAATGCAGGCCCTTTTGCCTCCCTCATAAGTTTGCTGTAGTTGTGGTAACAGCTGTAACAGCTGATGTAACCTATTGTAATTAAACGCTACAAGTTGTAATTACAGTGGTAACAGTTACTTCGACTATACAGGTTCAAGGAGACTGGCTCAATCAACACAGGCACTGTGATCTATGTTTTTACCTTTTATATGTTCAAAATAAGGTTAGCCAGGCAATACATCACACAAATGATGATACAATATAGAATTGGTACGAAATCACAATAGAAATGACAAATAAAATGAAATAAAATGGGTACCCAATAAAGTCTGTTTGAGTGCACTCATTCAAAAAAAGGAACGGATATTTTGGTCCTACCACCAGGACCAAGTTAGTGTTTACAGGCAGGCGTGGGGTGATGGTGAGTAGTTGAGAAGATCGACGAATCCGTCCACTTCAATGGTCTCTCGGTGCAGATCCGTGTTCAATAAAGGGGATAACAAAAACCAGTCTGCACAGAATTGTACAGAACAATCAATAAATTAGCACCATCTATAGTAATAACATACTATTACTATAACATTTCTTTACTTGAACTCACATGACATAACAGGTTTCACATACATAGTAAAGCCTTGAACCATATCAGTAACTCATCACAAGCTATGGCTTAATAGCCAAATTAACACCCACATTGCAACTCAACAACAATGTGAAATACAACTCACAACAGCATCAGTGCATGTTGTCCATGCCTCCTATGAGCTTTACTAATTACTGCAGGGCGCACATTTCACTCAGCACTCGTGCATTACCCTAACAATCTCTCTGCTCCAGCTAGTTAGCTTGCTAACTCACCAGGATTCTTCCTTTGATTCCCAGTCTTTCAATCAGTAATGATCTCTCCTCAATTTGATCTTCAATTCAGTTGTTTTTTCTCTCTTCCTTGCCCAACTCCAACTATTATATGTCAGCGAACAGAACCAGGGTTTAGACGTCTCCTTTCTCCGATATCCTGACTGGTTTATGTTATTCACTGCGGTTCAATATTAACAACGAGTTAACGTTAGCAATGAGTTGATGCTAGCTAGCATGAATACGGTATAACTCACCGAAATCCTCTCCTTGTCGGACTCCAGAGAAATGAAATTCCCCACTTTGTTCTCTTCGTATTTGCTTTCAGTAGATCAGGGGTCTTCTGTAGCTTTTCTTTTTCCTGCTATTCTCCGTCTTCCATCTGTTTTCCACCATTTGGTCACAGACTTCCCGCGTGACTTGCTGACAAGCGGCTGCACGTCAATTCTAGGGAGCGTCACCAAACTGCGCTCTGTAACACTACCTTAGGGAAAGTCACCGAATTACAGTCCATGGTGACTAAACTAGACCATGAAAATAACATGGGTTACATTTACATTCCACTGGATGTTAATACTATCATAGCCCTGGGCTACCTGAACAGCACCATCAACACACAAGAAAGAACCCACCCCAAAGCAGCCCATATCATAGTTGACAATTCTAATCATACAGATCTAAAGACAGTTCCCCCCAAATTGGCTCAGCGCATCAAGTATGCTACCAGGAGGGTAAAAACATTAGATGAGGCCTATTATAGGCCTATTCAAACATTAAAAATGGTTTTAGGTCCATGCCACTTCCACACCTAGGCCAGTCAGGCCACCTATCCATACTCCTCACCCCAGCATACACCCCCCCACGAGAGAAGCCCGATCCACTTTTAAGATATAAAAATGTGGCTTGAGGGAACTTTCAAACAGCTGCAGGATTGTTTAATGAGACTAAGTGGGACATTTTTAAGGATCAGAACTTGGAGGAGTAAACTACCACTGTACTCTCCTACATACAAAGCTGCATTGACAAACACAAGCCCTAAATGGCAAAGGAGGTCCAACCTCTCCTCAAGGGCCGCAACACCGCCTTCAAGTTCAATGACAAAGTCTTATACAGTGCAGCAAGAACAAACCTGAAGAGAGGCATCAGGGATGCTATAGCAGCACATAAAAGGAAGATTGAGGACCTCTTCAACAACAACAACAACCCACAGCAGGCTTGGAGGGGCATCCAGCAAAGAAGCCACAGTAAAACTGCTGATGCTGGTAAAGGAACTAAAATGTTTCTTTGCACGCTTTAAGGTGATTGCAGCAGATGCAGTTACATCAACCTCACCAGCCTCCAACCACAGCCACACCCTCACTGTGCAGGGGCATGATGTGAGGTGTGTGCTCAGAGCGGTGACCCCAGGAAAGCTGCTGGCCCTGATGGTTTGACAGGAAGTGTTCTGACGAATTTGCAGACCAGCTGCCTGAGGTCTTCACAAAAATCTTAAACCTTCCCTCATCCACATCCATCATCCCATTTTTTCTAAAAGTCTGACACGATCATCCCCTGCCGAAAAAGACCATCACATCAGCAGCCCCAATGTCCAGTTGCACTCACATGAGATGTTTTGAGAGGCTAGTCCAGCAATACATCAGGGCCAGCCTCCCACCCATCTTCAACCCAGACCAGTTTTCCTACAGAGTGAACAGGCCAACAGAGGATGCCATCCCCATAGTTCTTCATACAGCACTTGAACATTGGGTGAGTTATGTGAGAATGCTTTAATAGACTTCAGCTCTGCTATTAACATGATCATCCCCAGCAGACTGGTCACCAAACCCATAGATTTAGGACTTTCCTAACCCATCTGCCCCTAGATTAAGGACTTTCAAACCAACCACCCCCACACTATTACAATTACCCCCCCCCTCACAATCAGTACTGGTTCCCGACAGGGCTTCATGTTGGGCCCCCTCCTTGACACCCTCTACACTCACGACCGTCCCCCATCCCACAAACATTCCATAAACACCATAACATGCAGATGACACCACCATGGTGTCCATCCATTTGGACAATGGTGTCTATGTCCAAAGGGTCATTGACTTCAGGTTCCTGGGCATGCAAATCGCTGAGGATCTCTCCTGGACTACCAACATCACTGTTGTAGTCAAGAAGGACCAGTGTGACTTCACTTCCTGAGGCTCCCCAGGAACAAAAACCTTGAGAAGAAGCTGCTTTTGTCCTACCGCTGTTCCATCGACAGTTCACCAGCATGCTACATTTCTACGTAGTATACAAGCTGCTAGGCATTGTGTTGGAGAACCCTTCAGAGGTACATCAACACCATCCAGAAGATAAACAGCTGTGCATTGCTCTCCCTTGAGGACATTTTCCATTCCTGCTGCCTCAGAAGTGCAGCCAACATTTTGAAAGACCCTTTTCAACCTGGCCATCACCTTTTGAAATGCTATCCTCTGGCAAACATTCAAAACCAGCCTCTATCTCAGAGCCATCTGTGAACTGAGCACTGTAAAATATTTAATGTAACTAACAGCACTACGGTATCTACAAGTACACTGTACCTTAAATGTCTATATATATAAAAGATATATATATATATATATATATATATATATATATATATATATATATATATATATATTTATATATATATATATATGTATATACTTTGAATGCAGCATTCACAGTCTGCAGTATTTACAGTCAAATCCATAAGTATTTGGAAAACAACCCATTTTTTGTAATCTTGCCACAGTACATAACAACCGTGGTTTTGAAAAAAAGAGCCATCAAGATTTGATCTTAGGTGTAGACCTTCAGCTTTAATTCACTGGGTTTCACAAAAAATATTGCTCAAATGTTTGGGAATCACAGCCAATTTTAGACATAGACCTTCATTTTCAAGGGCTAAAAAGAAATTAGATCAATTCAATTCTAGAATCCACGGACATCACCAGATGCTAGGTTACCTTGAGATGCTTTGCCAGGTCTTAGCTGCAGCCACTGCCCCATTTATTTTCCTGTTTGTAGGTCTTTTTGTCCTCAGTTTTGGTTTAAGTAGGGTAAAAAAGCCTGCTGAATTCTGTGGGGATCAGATGACTGACATGGCTATTGAAGAGTATTCCTTGTCTTTGCCTTGAGAAGTTCTTGGGTCGCTTGGGTTATTACATATCTTTACTGTTTAACCACAAAGTTATCAGTTTTGCAGCATTTGGCTGAATCTGAGCAAATAGTATTGTTCTATACACTTCAGAATTCATCCTGCTGCTTTTGTAAGGAATCACATCATCAATATACACCAGTGACCCAGTTCCTTTGGCAGCCATACATGCCCATGCTATAACACTGCATCTACCATGTCTGAGAGTTGTGGTGGCTGTGGATTATGAGGCATTCCTCTTCTTTTTTATACTCATCCCATCATTCTGACAACGTAATTTTGGTTTCATCTGTCCAAAGGATCTTGTTCCAGAACTTAGCAGTCTTTTTTATATATTCTAACCTACCTCTCTTTCTTTTAGTGGTACCAGTGGTTTGCACCTTGTGGTAAACCCTCAGTTTTCACATTCATGAAAGCATCTCTGGATTGTAGACTTTGACAATGATATGCCTACTTTCACGAGAGTGTTCTTGACTTGCCTAGATGTTGTCAAGAAGTTTTTCTTCACCAAGAAAAGAATTCCATTTAACTACCATGGTCTTCAAGGCCCTCTGGTGTTCCTGAGGTTGTCAGTGCATTCCTTCTTTTTAAGAATGTTCCAAATTGTTGATTTGACCCCTCCTAAATTTTCTGCTATCTGTCTGAAAGGCTTGCTTTGTTTTTTTTTTAGCGTAATGATGGTCTCCTTCATTTGAATTAACTTCATTAGACCGCATATTGAGAGTACCCATTAACAGCTACCAAATGTAAAATAAACACTTGGAATCCAGACCTTTTATCTGCTTCATTTGTCATGAAGAAAATGAAGGAGCAGCCCACACTTAACCATGATATTGTCAGTCAAACTGTCTTAGCCCCAAGAAATAAATGACAATGTATAAAAATGGCTGTAATTCCTAAATGGTTAATAGGATATTTTTGTGAAATTCCTTAAATTAAAGCTGAAAGTCTACACTTCATTTGCATCTTGATTTGTTCATTTCAAATCGAATCAAGGTGGTGTACAGAAGCAAAGTTTCAAAACTTGTGTTACTGTCCAAATACTTATGCAACCAACGGTACAAGAATGCTTTTAGAAGAATACTGAACTGGTCCACAATCTTTAAAAACAATGGGCTCTATGTCTTTTACAGTGGCATGTTCGGTTAGAGGTCTCGGTGATGTTGCTGGATTTGTGGAAAACAAAGTTACCGACAGTAATGGTCAATTTCCTTAGGTCAGACAGGGTTTTTTTTGCCACATTTCTTTGGACAGTTTTTTTCCTACAGTTGGTTGGTCTAAAATTAGGGTATTTTCCTCTGTATTTTCTTCTTGGTTCACAATCCTCTACTTCCCCTCTCTTGGACCTTAAAGACAAGGTACAGCTGGGTGAAAAAGATGCTTAAACTACAATCTTTCTTAACCTTATTAGACTGTAGCTGAGATGCTCTTTATCTTCTTATCTGCTTTTTATCCCTTTCCTTACTGTTCCTGGCTCTGGTTCCCAAAAGATTCTCTTCCAACTTTCTTTCTGATTTGGGCCTAGTTTCACGGCAGTCTTGACTTGAGTGGCTGCACAACCTTCTTCCTTTCCTCTGTAGACAATATCAACTCTAACTTTAGCCCATTACTTGGGCTCTTAGTTGGGAGGAACACAATCTCCTGGACTGTGAATTTTACGTCCATCTTATTCATAGAGAGGGTGATTTTTATGTGAACCTCTTTATTTTGTGGAAATCTGAAATGATTGCAGTCACATCAGTCTAAGATTAGGCACCATTTCTCGCACTAGTCACATTAGTAGAAGATGATATTTCCTTAAAACTTTTAACTTCACTGTTACACTTTGTGGAATAATAGAGTTACTATTAGTCTACTGCTCCTGTTACTGTTAATGGCAAAAAAAACTGATCAACTATAACTGTTAAGAGAAGGGAGTGGTTTTATTAGTGATTTATGGGACAATAATAGATTTAAAAAAAAATCACAATACCTTCACTGAAATATATAATAAATTGTTCATTCAAAGAACTTAAAATCTGTATAGTGGTGCCATTGCCTTTACTGCATCTTATTAAAAAATTGTGCAATTTATTCTGAAGTTAATAGCACCCTTCCAAATGTTAAAATAAAAGAGCTCCACCTAACAGAACAAAGGTGTGAGAATAAACACACAATAAACACGAACAGTTCGACAAGAAAAAGCTGACAGTACTCGCAGGTTTACTATTACGGACAAGGTTCGGTTGCTGACAACACAGTCATTGCTACCTAAATGTTAGCAGGAAGATTACTACGAGGGCATTTATTTTGAAGGCGCAAAAGGAAATGCCAGAGTTGAATCTTCAATCGCAAACATGTGCCTGCCCGTGAAATTCCTCAGGCCCGAGTCTTTAGCTCGTAAATTTGGACCAAGATTGAATGGAAATCACTAGCGCTAAAAGGCAAAATGATAAACCCTCCAAGAGACAGTCTGAGTAAGAGCGCAGGCTGTGACGAACACGAATTGAACAGATCTTATGGACATATTTTTCACTTATTTTGCTTAGTTGAGTAAGAGGGCAGCGAGAGTGAAATTGGATGGAAAGGAGGGGGAGGAGGAAGACAGTTTGCTGAACAATGTGGCAGAACTCTCAACTCCTCTGACGAGATCTACAGAGTTTGTACCTCGGAGAAAGTGGTAAGTGACTTTTCTTAAAATAACTAATGGCATTTTTGTGTGATATACTATGCATGATCAGACATGTCCTCCAGAGTCCCAGGTGTACAGCTTCGAAATATACCCTGACGACACTGAAGCGGACTTCTTACTCAATAGCCTCTCATTGGAATTTTCCGGTCCAGATTATTAGTGAATATAACTAAACAACGCCCTCTACAGACGAAGTGGGTTTTCTTCAGTTATTTTCAAGATTGCCCACGAACTAAAAAATGTAACAAGGAAGCAAGAGGGAGTAATTTATATTAATAATACCTTTGACTGTTGATTGTTTTTAATCACTGAACATGGTACAGTCTCATGAAGTGGTAAACCAGTTCTTATTGCTCTTTCTGCTAATTTGTCTTACATGATCTGTATTAAAAAGTCCAAACACCCCAACTCAGAAGTGACAAACTATCACAGTCCAGATTGTATTCTTTTTTTTTTTTTTTTACTGGAGCATTTCATACTTTGCTGGCTGTTCAATCCAGCTTGGACTTTATGCGGGGCCTCAGCAAATATTAAAACAACAACTGAGGGCATGAGTCCAAGTACCCCAAACACCACCACCAGCTATTTGGAATTTTATATCATTCATTAATTGACCACTACATTTTGGATTTGGTATTTTAGCCACAACAGTGTGGCTTGTATTTCTTTCACCTTGTTAGCCTGTGAGTGCGTGTCTTTGTGTATTTCTGTAGTGGGAACTACAGTAGAGTTTTTTAGTGATACGACCGGTGTTTGTATGTATTTTGTCACCTGTGCAAGATGCAGTCACAAAACTTTAGGTGTGTAGTTGAGATTAAAATGAATGCAGGTTTTGAAGATGATTGTGGTTTGGGTAAAATCACTGAAAGTGGGGGGTTGGAAGTACTTTACGCCCCTGGTCCAAATTTATTTTAAGTTGCACATCATGTATCTCATTTTAAGCATTCCTATCCACTCTAATAACACTATGTAAAACTACATACCATCTTGCAATGGGATCACACAGTTACACATGTTATATTGCCATATCTGGCACAATTCAAAATTATGTTTCACTAAACGTGGTTCTCTCATTTTGTGTTCCATTCCATGTTAAACACCAGTTGGATGTTGAAGTTAAAGTTCTGAAATGTTAAATGTTGTCTCAACTCAAGTGACCATCCAAAAACGTTCTCAAAATAAAAATAAAGTCCAAAACAGGCAAAAATTAGATTTAAATGAGGAACTTAATGATCAAGGAGTAAAGATATTATGAATCTGACCAGACATTGAGGGAAAAATTTTAGTTGGTACAAAAAAAGTGTTGATTTTTATACCTAGCCTCAATTACATTTACTTTGAATTTTAGGGTTTATGCTGTTTCATTTTGTGCTGGCTAGGATCAGCAGCTAGCCATCAATCAGTACTGCCTGAGGAAGAATGCCAAGCTTGAGATGTTTCAAAATCGAGAGTAGTGTTCAATATACCATTTAGTGCCTGTATTCATGCCTGTATTGAGCTAATTAAAATATTTTCCTTTTTTGTATCTTACCCCCCCAACCCCATCCCTTTTCTCTCCATCTTCTTTTATGGAAATTAACATCAAAAAAGCTGTAAGTTTTGTTCAATAACCTTTGGGGTATTTATTATTCAGAAACATGAAGCTCTGTGAATGGAATAGAAATAAACTTTTTAAAAGCGCTCTCCGTATTCGCAGAAATAAATCTATGGTGGAGAAATACTGAATTCTTTTTCTTTTTATTAAAAAAAGAAATTTACAGTAAATCATTTAAATATGCTAAAAATAACTGTAATCAGTCAATGAAATACCCACCATGTGTTACCTTTTTAAAGCTGTTGAATATAAACTCCTTCCAGGCTATTAAAAACCCCAAATTCCTAGAAAAAAATATGGACGTTGTGAGCTCAGTGTCATTAACAGTGGCCACAGCCCTGATCTTCAGCCAGTAGTGTTTTCTTTTCAATCTTTACACCTACAACAGTTTACACTCCAACCACTGGACAGCATGTTATATTAATGGCTTTCTATCGTAGACACTTGTTTAAAATTTTAACCTGTATCCTGCTTCTTCCATCACTGTAGAGATGGAGGGAGAGAAGGAGAGACAGAGGCAGCAGCGGGAGGAGAAAGAGAGTAATGAAGCAGATGATGACAGGAGAAGCGATGATGATGCTGACAACGAAGAGGAGGATGGAGATTCTGAGGGTGCAGTGCTGGTCTGGCAGGAAGGCTACAGTGAGGACAATTTTGGCCTTCCAATAATGCACTGGGAGGCACTGAGCCTTCGCATTGCTGAGCTGGAGAAGCAAGAAGAGGAGAAGAAGGAAAAAAAAGCAAAGGTCAGAAGTTACACTCTGGGAGAAGGGAGTATGATGTTCAGTCCTGGGTTTGGATTTGTTGGTTTTATTGTCTCAGTAAAAGAGAATTTACAGGAGAAGTTACTTCAGTCATGGTTGGGTTTAGAGTACAGGGATCTCTTACAGAAAGCAGGTTTGGTGAAAACTTTGAGACTTTTGAGTCACTGTATCTGCATACAGTGACAGTATCTGTATTCTTGTAAATGCTGTATTCTTTAACTTCTTGTAACTAGAACTAGATGGAGAAATTGCCCAAGTCAATATAGTGTATTTGCCAATATTAACTGTATACAGATAATATACAGTTCTGTAGCTACGTATATGTAGAAATTGCAGAACATTTAAGATTGTTAATACATAATATCCACATTGTAAGATAGAATTTCAAAACACATGTCTATAACACATGTCTGGAATGGTTTCAGAGTGGAGTTCCTCTTGAACGAGGCAGAGCTCCGGTCAGCTGGACAGAGGAGAGAGGTAGCATATCAGAATGCTGGGAAGATGGAGACGACGCCTGCAACAGCCATGTGCTGGCACTCACCTCCCGGTACATATATCAGATAGACTGCTGACCAGTCCAGGTTTATCTTATCTCTCACTCACAGTCTGTTGAGATAGCCTCCAGCTCCCTGACATTCTGCACAGGATAAGCAAGTGTAGGTAAAGAATGGATGGATAATAGTGTATTCTGAAAGGGGCCCTCTATTGACAGTAGTTCTCTAAGTAACATTTTAAGAGCAAGACTTAAACTTGTAATGGAGTACTTATACAGTGTGGTATTACTCTTTAAATTAAGTAAAGGGTCTGCAGCCTTTTGAAGCAGCTGTTTTAAGTTCAAACATAATTTGAAAATAGTTGCAATATAACTACTACATGACACAGACAGGAATGGGGCGCTCAGTTTTCAGATTTAAATTTGTAATAGTGCTCTGTTTCTTTTATGGACTATTACAGTGTATGAAAAATTCAACACTTCATGAAATGTTTAAGTTAATTATTTGAGAGAGATAATGGATTGTAAATTTAAAATGAGTCCATCCCCACTTAATGTCACTGTTATTCCACTGTTTTAGCCTTCAATATGCTACCCCACACTTTGTACATTTTTAAAAAATTTTTGTTAATTAGTATGCTACATACTAATTTGTGTATTTTTGGTCATTAATAAACAATTAATAGCGAAGCATTATTGTTAATTTGGAATGTAAAAATGTAGAACATTTATTTATTAATTTATTTTATTATGCATTCCCCTGAAATGCGAATGGTCACTTGCTGTTCATGATCAAAAGAAATGTCAAGCTATTAAGGTGTCGACTTCTGCGGTATTTTTACATCAAGATGAAGATACCTTCATTGATGTTGTTATTAATTATTACTATGGTCCTATGTGTTACAGTCATTTATACTGTTTGTAAAATCAGCAAAGCAGACCAAATAATATAAAAATGCAAATAATTAGTTAAGTGATGTTGTAATTATTAAGTATTGTGCTGTTATTTTACAGACAGAAAAAGTGTTGTATCATATGTGAACTAGTTCACGTCATAGCGTACAGCCGTTTATATTTTCTATTACAACTTTTTTTTTTAGTCTTACTTTTAATCATCAATCAGTAGTATTTCCCTAATATGTTATCTGAATGCTGCATGAATGAAAGGTCATTCTAAGACAATGTTTTAATTACAGCCAACTTTGTTCTGTTGTAGCATCAGTAGGGATTGTGCAACTGATCAAGATGTGAAGTTTAGGATGAATTATCTAGTTAAGGAATATCAGTTAGAGTTGACTTTACACTTAAAAGTATTGGTATAACAGATTGAAGAATCTGACTGGATTTGAACAATGGTGGTTTCCATCTTTCAAATCCAGTCAGATTCTGGTTTTTGCAACCAGACCTGATACTTTCAACAGAGCTGCATATTTATGTTATTTTTTTTTTCAGCATAGTTGGAAAACACCAACAAGTGAAAAAAAATAAAGGGACAGTGATTTCCCTACAGTTTTAAGAGATGAACAAATAAATCATGTCTTATTGGTCTAAAATGGATGGTCCACATGAATTAAAACTGGTTTCTTCCTACTGGAAGAATGGCTGCTTTGTTACCAAAAACATACTTGGCTTTAATCCTCACATCATGCACAGGCTTTCAGTCAGATCTTGTTGAGCTCTTCATGCAATTGATTCCTTCACCCCTGTAGGTTTGGTGGACATATAACCACAGTTTTGATTATTTTTTGTGACTAGAAACCTGTGAATGTCATTTTGCCACCACACACTATTCACAATACCATACTATCAAACAGACTTATCCCTAAATGACCACCACTATAAATCCAGCACATGAAGTCTGTTGTGTGTATCCTCTAGCCTGCAGACACAGATGAATCTTCAGCTCTGCTTCATCAACAACAGTGAAAGTGAGGAGGAAGAGAAGGAAGGTGATATCGGCAACAAGGAAAGCTCCAGCGCATGGGTAACTACTAATAAATAAAGTTCTTGAAAATAGAATACCATAGTTTAGATCAGGTGAGCTGAATCTCAGTTACCTTTGCTGTGTAACTGAGAAGCAAAAAGTGAAAGAAGGCAACAAAGAGTATAAAACCTATCAAATAGATAGAGTCACATCCTCATCTTCCCCTTGTCCTTCTGCTTGTCCTCAAAGAGAGAGACTGTTCAGGTTCATAAGGATCCCCAGCCAGCTTGCAAGTCGGAGAAACCAAAATCGAGAGGCTTCAGGAATGCTCTGCGGAACCTACGAGATAGACTGAGAACAGACCACAAAACACTGGTGAGGCTAATGTTATGAAGGATAGCATGTCATGACACTGTAGTGATCAGCAATTTCTTTTCTTTACTCCCCAATACAGTTTGTCACAGTTCACTTCCTCTTTCCTCTCCTCCCCTCATCTTGTTAGACTTCAGCTCATAGTGATCCTGTATTCATGAGGAGGCATTTTGAGCAAAGAGATTTACAAGGCTTCAGTATTGAGGATCTAAATGCTCTTTGTGCATCTCTCAGCCAGACAATACAAGGTACACACCTACATACAGAAATTAAAATCAACTAAATGTCAAAAAATGGTCACTTTGCCCCATTACTCAGCTTCACTCCTAAAGTACTTCTTTTCATTTAAAAATGCATTTTGAACTTTTTATTTTTCATTTGTCCACATCAGACCTGAGTTCAGAGCTAGTGGGTTGCCTCCAGGCCCGTGACCAGCTGAGGATAGAGCAGGATGCCATGCTGCTGGAGATCCAGGATCTGACATCACTGTAAATCTGCTGATCACTGCAAGCCAAAGTTCATCTGTTGAGCAGTGAGGAATGGTTATGTCACACAAAAATTATCATCAAAATTATCACAGTCTTTGAATTTTGATGTGGATAAGATGATACCAAAGTGGCCTCCACAAACACCTCAATTTGACAAATACTTTGTCTGACTAGCCAATCACTTTGAAGACTGTTGTTCCCTGAAAGGACTTGGACATTCTGTGGCACACTATTTCTTTTTATTTCATTGTCTATGATGTATGTTTATATGGGAAATTTTGTTTCACTAAAAAACAGAGTATATTAACCATGGTTTTAACTGTCATGTTACAAAACTACCAGAAAGCCGCATGTCAGAGGCATGGTTGGAGTGAATGAGCCTTATGGTATAGTAAACCTAGATGAACACATGATTCAGGCAGTGGACGTTTTATTTTTTTTATTTATTTTTTATTTTTTTAAACCCTCTACCTTTCTCACTTGCAGTTAGATTAGAGACTCAGTACTGGTTTCAACTTCCCAATGCAAACACAGAATATCCAGTCAAAGCTGAAATTGTACACACATACTATATTCTGTTTCATTATATTTGTTTGCATCTGGTCAGCAATGGAGACTCTTAAGATTCAGCAGTAAAGATGACATTTTGCTTTGCAAGTTTCCAAAAGAAAAATTTGTGATCCACCAATCTTGGTGAGTTGATGAGAGGTTGGTGACTTTAATGTTAGATAATATTATTCTTGAGCCACTCAGTCATCGTATATGAGTGACGCCTTTATCTGAAAGCTTTGCTATTACAGTGATATTAGCCTATGCTGAGGACTCAAATCAAGCTCTACAATATGTGGAGGAGAAATGTGGGGAAACAATCCGTTACAAAAATACACAGATTTCATTGTTCAGATGCTAATTTCTGACAGTGAAATTTATCAAGAAGGAACTCCTATGGAAGTGTGTATCAATATATAAATAACATCCCTGGTTTGCGAAAAAGAATAGAAAGAGAGATCTAATTTCTTGCTTGTTTTTCACACAAAAATATCAAAGTAAGCTTCTACTAGGTAAAACAAAACGTTGGTGAATTTTAGATGTTTTGGTCATCAATTTTCTGGATGAGAAGAAACAGTTGGAGTTGTCGAAACCGGCATATTTTAACATTTCACAAAGCTAGGCAATCAGTTTTCTCCTTCCAGGTTATGTGAAGGCAGGATAGAAGTGACCAACAAAATCATTGGTCTGTTCGGGACACAAAAACAATGATACGAGGATATGATGGTAGTCTCACATTTTTCCTCGAACATCTAAATGTTCCCTTTAATGATCCATCCAGTATTGATAAATTTGAGGATTTTCCAGATTTGCCTTCTTCCCATACAGGTAACCTGTTGAATTTTTGACCACTAATAGCACTAGGGAGCAATATTTTGATACGCAGGTTCCTGTAAACACACAGGAACATGTAGATGGTATGATACCCATTACAAAATTACATAGTAAAAAAAAAAAAAGTCTGCTGAAATACGGAAATATTCAAAATTGTTGTTTTTTCATGCAATTAACAGTTCACAAGTAAAATTTTGGCTAAATTATTAGTGACTCACCTAAACAACAAGCTTCACTATAGGCTAAATGATAAAGTAGAATTGAACTTTGAACAGATATATAATTTTTTTTTTTTTTCATACTATATTGTTCCACCAATTGATTATTTTGCTTGGTTACTTTAAGTTCAGTAGTGTCCCTGAAAATAGTCTCATTTGACTAATTTTGCTTTACAGTTCCACAATTATCATGAAAATTAGTTGGCACTACTAAACAGTTTAGTATCTTCTGTGGTACTGTTTTAAACATTTACCAAAAATTACAAGACAATATTTAGCCTTTTAAAAGCACAAAGTAGTACAGCAAAAATATCTTAACAGGGATACAAAGCTGTAACACACCTGACACCTTTTAATGCATAAATACATGATGTGTTTAGCATCACTTCTTAAGGTTTAAAAATGCAATATAAAAGGGACTCTTATTGAGCAGATGCTAATTCTGCCGACTGAACAATGTTGTTTACAGCCTAGTTTTAAGTGATGTTGCTGTATGTTTTGTTTTTTTGTTTTTTTTTCCAGAAAATGTCTTTTTTTTTTTTACACATTGCATGTCTGTGTGTGGGCTTTTTAAGTCCAGTTAGGGAAGCCCTTTTTTTTTTTTTCTCTTATATACAACAAATACAGCATATATTTATTATTCCTCACCAAAGGGCTTGTTTTGGATATCTATTGAAGACATTTTAATTTTTGTTCAGTTTGTTTTTTTTGGTAGGCTTGTTGGTGTGAGCTGAGTTTCATTCACAATAGCTCAACACCCAATTAAAAAGTGGCAAAGTAGAATTATTTGATAATTAATTTTGAATTACAGCTTTTATTTTTGACTTTACATTTAGAACACACAGGGTACCAATATTTTGGACCCAGGAGAATGTATTTTAAGTTGACTTTTCCTAAGTGTCTCAACACAGCATGATAACCTCTGCAATGTTGGGACCATACAGCTTATGGTTATTTTAGTGTCAGGGCTTAGTAGCTGTGAGTGGACAACATCTACTCTTGTAAGTATTGTTAGTATTTAACCATATCCACAGTCTTTCCCAGACTTTAAAGATGAACTTCTTGATGTTGCTATTGCGACCAAGGGTGCATCCACATTCCAACATTTTCATCATATCATGAGCTCTGACCATAGTTTTCACTGATTTTGCCCTCATTTTGAAATTGGTATGGGTTCTTGTCCAAAACAACTTTTTTTTTTTTTTTTTTTTTTTTTTTTTTAATTTGCATTAGAGGAACCAAGTTAGTTGGAGAGTTGAGAATTAACAAGATCATTCAAGCCAATATAATAAATTTAAATATACATAAAAGAATGGGGCCCTGTTAAACTCCTTGTTTTATAAATCAACAAATTTAAAGACATCAACAACAGAACAAAAGAATTTAGACTTTGTTGTTGTATTAAAAGGTGTAAAGGAAAAAAATCTGTCAACTTCTGATTGATTGCGAATTCCAATACTTTGTTTTTAATTTTGGTTGGGGATTGCCCATTATGTTTACATTTGATTGCAGGTTGTGTCTTTGAATAAATTAAGTATTAGTCCAGTCAGTTTCAGAGAATGTGTGTGTGCGTGTGTGTGTGTGTGCGTGCGCGTGCGCGTGCATACGTGTGTGTGAGAGAGAGACTTTTTAAACTGAGCAGATTGATAAGGATGAATAAATTGCCACCTGCCTGTAACTCAGTCATGCTGTTGACTTTAAGTATGCATTGCCTGGGTGGATATGTTTCTGTGCTTTTCTGTATCATCAGTTTAAGATTTTAACTGGGATTTTCACTGGGATTTTAACTGGGTAGCAGTTACACTGGCTTCAGTCTTAAACTGCAAATAGGAATGGTCCAACAGTTTGATCCAGAGACAGATATTTAAGCAGCTGCTGGGCAAAGTTTCATGATTTTGATATTGAAGATTTAAGTTTTAAGATTTAAGATTTAAGTAAGTATTTTGACAACTTACTGATCTTGTGCCTGATGCTGCTGTCAAAGGCACATGAAAATTTTGAAATATCCGAAACTAACTGGCTGTGAAATGTACTCAGGAAAGTAATGCTTGAACGGGCATGGTCCCTTCTCTTTTCACTGTATTCTGAAATTGGCTGGACAAATTTTGTAATGTGTGCTGCTGGCTCTGTGGATAGCCAAATTTGTTCATATATTCACATATATTCACAGAAATTTTTTTATATTATTGTGTGGGGCTGTTACTTCATTACAGTTAGTGTCGAGATTAGATTTTAATTCAGATTTGAGGGCAGAGTTGACATTATTTTTGTTATCAAGTGGTATGACGTAGGTGGGTTGATTTAAAATAGCAAGAGCAGTGTAGCCTGTGTGTTTACTTTTGGAATAAAGGTAGATTTAGCAATGTATTGAGATTATGAGAAATGACATTAAAAATACATTTAGTTTTATTATGATTCTAATAATTACAATACTAGGTTTGTATTGCACTTCTTACTTGATTCCTCATTTGACTGAAATAAGGGAACACATTAAATTAATTATAAAGATTTTTTTGGCATATTATTGACAGGTCATTCTTTAAAAAAAGGATTTTAAATGTGTATGAGGCTTTCTTTCATATATTGGCCAAATTTAAGAATACGACACAAAAACTTAATAAAAAGATAAAAGTGAGATTAAAATTCAAAAGGGGAAGAGAGCATAAGTAATCCAAGTATTTAAAAAATATACAAATTAGAGTTACGGTTGTAGTTATGTGTTGTAGTCAAAGAATAAATTTAACTCAAGGACCACTTTCTTTGGAGCTAGAATGAACTTTCACACTCAACAGTTAGTTTTGGTAGGAGAGTTGGGGATTTGGGGTCACTGGTGGGCATCATAACTAAACCAGGGATTTTGTGACTGAGGTTCACTGTCAGTGTACAGGGCCTGGATATAATCAATTAATTTCCTCAAAGGTACATAAATGTATTGGTGAAATAAGTGTATCTGTGTTTTTATAGGGTTGTCAGTAAAAAAGCAGGTGAGGAGAGAGAAAGTCTCACACACACACACACACACACAGGTGAAACAGGGAAGAAGAATTAGATGACACACACTGGGAGACAGAGGGAGGGACTGAATTACCATAGAAACTGGCCAGAGTGTTCATTGAAGCAGCAGAAAAAGGTGAAAGCCGAAATGCTTAAACTATCAAGGTCACAGATCCAGACTGCTTCAACTCTAATCACCGATTACTGCTGATGTTTGCGGAGTATTTTACATAACCAAGCTTTTGACATATAGCTTCACTGCAGTTAAGGCCTTTTGGGTGTTTTTTTTTTTTTTTTTGTATTTTTTTGTGATTATTCTGATGGGTGACAGAACAGTAGCCATATGGACTAAAAGTCATCGCTGGCACAGGTAAGCTCTTTGTCTAACAGCAGATTGCAGTGATGCAGGTATTTATGAGTTCCATGCAGTTCCCTTTACACAAACACTAATCTCCTAATGCAGCTCTATAGACTTCATGCTGGTGATTTTTGGGTCCAGAGCATTTGCCAAAGCAGTAAAACTGGGCCTTTTTAAACATCAGTTCAAGAATTTGTTTTTTTTTAACTAATTTTAAAAACTTGCCCTGGAACATCTCTTAATGAGATTGAATATGAATTCAGTGGCAGTTGATACACCAGGTCCGAGTTTGTTTAGCCTGGGGTTTCTGAGAAGCTATTAGCTGCTCCTGGAAAACTACCTTGTTTGATTTGGCCTTCATTTAGTCCAGAAAAGAAAAATGTGTGCCCCTAGTGATGACAACTTTAACAACAGTAAAATTGATTCTGTTAAAACATGGTGTCTGTGTGTCCTTAAAAAGTCTTTGATTCAGCTTGCCACTACATTTAACCCTACATTTGTATAACTGACATTTCCTGTTGTCTGAAGGTTCTAGTGTAGTTAACTAACTGGCTTGTCATACTGACCAGAAAAGAGAAAATGTGATAACTCTGACAGAGACCCCTACAGAAAAGTCATTAATGTTACAATGATACAGATGAATATACTGGAGAAATTTTGTTCATAAATGTTTGTTCAGTCTTGAACCTGAAAACTGTAAAAGAACAATCTTAACTCTAAGTCCATATATCCATATTTATCAGTGGATGGAGTTTTGACTCAACCTAACAACAAATAATATATACTCACTTTTGTGAATGCATGCTACACATTTTTGAATGTTTGGGTGTAGTTTTCCTTCTGTTTCAGGCAGCCTGTGGTTCATATTTATTTTTATATAGTATCTTAGTAGTCTCAAAAAACGTGTTTGAAATATGTAGTCCTATGTGAACAGTAAATATGTAAATGAATGGAGGCCAATGGAATGGTAGAAAAATGCAAAATGCATTCAAACATCTATATCAATGCAGCATGGTTTGATAAATGGTTAGCTGTGATGTAACATCTATGTGATTTGTAGTAAATGTGTTTGTCCTCACATTTGGCAGCCGTTGGTTTCCATTTATTTCTGTATAAAAATGTATTAGCAGATTCTAGAAATATGTTTAAGCTGTATAATCCATCTCAGTGAATTTCAAGTCTGCATTAATTTTTGTCAATCAGTGTGCTTAAGTACTTAAATAACTTGGCTAAATTTGGCTTTGTAAAGTATCATGTCCTGTTAAATGTTATGTGTGTAGTATACTTAAATGTATTTTCCCAGGCATAAAAAAATAATGTATAGATTTAAGCAGGTTTCTAATATGCTTTTTGAATGTGAGCATATGTAGTGTAAAGACTTCAAACCGGGAAAACATTGGTGTGACAGCAGAGTGGCACACATCAACACACATCAATGAATATTTATATTAAAAAATAAATTCAAAGTCAGATGAAAACTTACAGTAGACTCTGTAAGTCTAAATTAGTGGGTATCCACAACTAAAAATGTTATTATCTGTAAACCTCAGACACATTCCTGCTGTAAGGAAGAACTGTGCTCTCATTGAAGAGCCTCTCCTATCACTGCACTGCCCTAATAGATTTTCATATTATGTTAAAATGATTTGAAGCCAATGGCTGCCTGAAACTGCAGTAAAAACATCCAAAATTCTCAGAACATGTGCAACACAATCAAAAATAGTCAAATTAATAACTAGTATTTGTAATTAAAGAGCTAGCACTTACAAACACACTGCTCACTTAAGAGGGTTACTAAACTAACTGATGTAATTGCTTGTCTAAAATGTTTTACTACATTAAAGGAAATTATTTCAGTAACCATTAACAGCTGAATTAGTAACACACCAGTGAGGAGGTCTAAAATGTCATACTTTGGTCTGTGCTCTTTATCAGACACACCGATTAAATATTGACAGTGCTGGGGGAAAAAGTAAGTGAACCCTTGGATTTAATAACTGATTTAATCTATTTTGGCATATAACATCAAAAAGCGCTTTCTGTAGCTTTGAATCAGTACGAAATTTGGAACACTGGACTGAAGAGCTGCTTGAGCTCAAACATATTTTTAGGATGTCTGGTGTAAACAGCTCTCTTCACGTCATTCAATTGTATGACAGGGTTACTCTAAAAGGCAGATTTTCTTTGTCTTCTGTCTTTGTTTGAATTCATTCTGTAGTAGATTTATTTTGATGTTTAGGGTCATCCTACTGCATCACCTAACATCTGTTGAGCTTCGTCTGATAGGCTGCCACCCAGACATTATCCTACAAGATACCTTGATTTACTTTGGAACTGTTGATGGATGAATATCTAAGCTCTTTCATATTACTTTGTAACTCTTTCAAGGTTCATGCAAATCAACAATTCTTGACTGCAAGACTTCTGGGATCTTTTTGTGAGGCATGATTTGCATCAGCAGCACTTCTTGTGAATAGTAGACTCTAAATGTTTGTGTGTTTTTTATCAGTTAATGTGGCTCTAATCCCACAACTCCAATCTGGTTTCATTGATTAAGGTACAGGTTTGCTAATTCCTTAGAAATTCTTAGCAAAAGATATTTGGAGCAAGTCACACACCTTTTCCAACCTACACTGTGTATCTTTGAATAACGAATACAACATGGACATTATGGGCTTCATAATTGTAACTTAGATGAAGATCTGACCATATTTTAAGACAAATTTATACATTAATGCAGGTAACTCCAAAGGGTTTGCTTAGTTTTTCTTGCCACTGTATTTGTGTTTTACTGTTAATATGTCATGTTACCAGTTGATAGATTACCCTTATTTACTTGAACTTTACATTGGGTTGCAGATGGCACACTAAACACTTACACAAACCCACACATCTGACTGTGTGCTGATCTTAATATGCAGTGGTACAACTGATGATGAGACTTTCAGCTGAAATGAGGAGCACTGTCTGAGTTAACCCTGTTTAGCTGGAAAATTTGACTTGATGATACTATAGCCTTTCTTCATGTTACATAAAGTAGGAATGAAATTTTGAGATTGTAATGACAGTCTATAGTAGACAGTCTTTAGTCAGTGGAGTGAGAGCAAGACCTAATGTGCAGAGGGATGGAGAAACCTAAGGCTAGTGTGGTTACTTATTGCTGAGCTAATGGGGTGAGAAGAGACTGAATCAGCAACATACCCTTGTACACAGGAAGGCAAACAAGCACTAAGAATCAGCAGCATACAACAGGAGGTCAAACAGATTGTGCAAAAGGCCCTAGTTAACAATCAAAGAATGGGGTAGATGGGGAAGTGGGAAGCACTATCTTTTCCAAAACTCCCCTCAGTATTAGCACATGTAGATAGTTTTTCAAGCAGTGAGAGGCTATACTTAATTAGTGCTTTTAGCTAGATGCTTACAAAAATATGATAATTTAATCATAATGTAAACATTACTGTCAAACACTGAAATATAATGAAATATATTATAATGAAATATAGGAAATGTGAAATAAAAATGCTTCTCTGATGAGGTGGATAAAAGTCTGGTCGATGTTTGAGAATTTATGGTATGTGGATGATGTTAGTTAGATGTAAAATCAGTCTACTTTAGTATTGGAACTTTTGCAGAATCAGATTCTTCCTACACCTCTCAGCACCAGTGTTCACTCTAGAAAACTGCATTTGACTTTCCAGTATAGACGGTATAGAATGCTTAAAATTTTAGAAGCCATCAAGACAACTGAGAACTGACTGGTATTGATCAGCAGGATGACATAACGATCACAAATAATAATTAAAAATATTAGCAGCTAGCACTTTAAAGTTGCTCGGGTGGATGAATGTTTTTACTTCAATTTGTTTTGCAGTTCCTCTGAGCAGAAATTTGCATAGTATCAGAAATCAGCCTTTCCCATTTCAGAGTTGATATGAGGAACTTTTAAAGCTAACAGGTGATTATTAAAATTTTAAAATCCACTGTAAAACAAACAGGCATGATGATAAAATTTGGGTATTATGCAATATTTTATCCCTGGTATGAGTATATATATCCTAATATATATACTCATATTAGAATAAAGAGAGCTGAAGAATGCTATTAATGTAATAATAGCAAGGATTAAGTCCTTTACAAATAAAAAAAATAATAACTGGACAACCTAATTCACTTAGTACTGAGCCTGTATGACTCCATAATCAATTGTAGATTGTATAAGGGCTAGTGTAATAGTTTTTGTTTTGAAAGGAGAAAAAAAGCTTTGGTTCTGTATAAGAATTCAATTTGAAATTCAATTTTTAAGCAAAGTGGTCACAATGGTTTTGTAGGACAAATAACTATTTAACCAAGTACGTAATGCTTCAGTTTTGCCTCAGGGGTAATCTAATTGCTACAGTACAAATGGTCAGATTTCAGTTGAGATCATGGTGGATGGAGTAGCAACATCAAGTTGGAAAGATGTCTCTGAGTTTTGAAATCCACTGTATGTATAGAGTAAATGGCAGGTGGTCTAATATTGATCCTTGGGGGAAACCTTTATTAATCATATGTAGACTTGATTTGAAACCATCAGTACAAACTAAACTCCATAAAATGATTACATTTGAAACCAGCTGTTATCAAAATCATCAAAATCAATGGAGGTCATCTACTGGTTATTTTTTATGCAAAGAGCCAGTAAAAATACTACTGATTGGATTGCTAAACTGAAATTTAGTTGATGAAATGAAGTGACACCCCAACTGACTGTAGGTAGATAACTAATTTGTCTCTTTATCTCTAGGTAAACACCCACTCGTGGATCTGAAATCATCTGAAAATCTGCTGTTGAGGATCATACAAAATTAACATTAAACAGTGCAGAGTACAAGGATGACAGAGAAGAAGCTAAACAAAATCCCAAACGTACAAGCTACAGCCTTGTTCAAATTCTTCCTCACATGAAAATCACGTAATTCCTCAAAATGTCATCCAGAGGCGGTGTTCCTCCGAATATAAGTGTCTCAGTACTCCATGACGTCTTGAGTTCCTCCTCACTCTCTTATGTTCCCTCCACCACTCCTCCAGCTCCATCTTGCAGCATAGATGAGTCCTACAAGTACATCTTCCTCCCCATCTGTTACTCTTTCACATTCATCTTCAGCATCTTCCTTAACTCTGTTGTCCTCTACCGTTCATTCCGCCAGACCAAGCGCTGGAATGCCTCTTTGATCTACATGGTCAACCTGGCCTCTACAGACTTCATGTATGGCCTGTCTCTGCCATTCCTTGTGGCTAGTTACATCATGCGTGACCGCTGGGTCTTTGGGGACTTCATGTGTCGCCTGGTCCGGTTTCTGTTCTACTTTAACCTCTACTGCTCAATCTTCTTCCTCACATGCATCTCTGTCCATAGGTACCTCGGTATCTGCCACCCAATGAAAGTCATCACACTGGAGACCAAGAAGGCTGTGAAGTGCACTTGTGTCCTGGTTTGGATTGTGGTTTTTGCTTTGACCTGCCCTATCTTCCGGTTTGCTCAGACTGGTCATGTGACAAGGCTGGGGGCACTTGGCACCAATGCAAGCAGTACTGACAACACAACCCTTATGATATCATATATAAATGGTAATGCAAGCCATGGTAACTTGGAAAGGGTCATAGAGGAGTACCAGAACTGTTGGGACGATGCCATAGATAAGGAGTTTCCTGATTACGTACCCTATGGCATCACACTCCATTTGCTGGGATTTTTTGTGCCTTTTTCCATAATTGCTTGGTGTTACTCTCATGTTGTTCTAACCATATTTAGGACTCTGCATTCGCGGCCCTTGTCCCACAGATATCCAAGAGATGGAGCACATGAAGGGGTGGAGAAAAGAGACAGGACACGCCCTGCAATAGTTGGAAGCAAAAGAGGAGGAGGCAATGGACTCTCAAGGGCAGTAGGAAGAGAGGAAGGGATTTCCGTCTTTCTTGGTGCCCCCTCACCATATGCCAATCGCAGACGTAAATCTATCAAGACCATTATCACAATCACCCTCCTCTTTGCTCTGTGTTTCTTCCCCTTTCATGTAACAAGAACCATCTTCCTCCTGTTGAAAGTGACTAAGAGAGTCCCCTGTAGCACCATGACCATGGTGTCCATGTGCTATAAGATTACAAGGCCTTTGGCATCATTCAATGCATGGCTCAATGCCCTCCTTTACTTCTTGACTAAAGATAAAGGGGGAGCAAACTGCTGCCGGACAGTAAACAGCAACATCCGACAACATGGAGGTCATCTTTTGCCACTGAGATTGATGGGAAAGGGAGAGGATGCAAAGGAGGAAGGGATGGAAGATGGAATTCACAATAAGGAGAATAAAGAACTTCATAACAGTCTGTCATGCATGAATGGTAAATGGTAAATGGACCACACTATTATAGCGCATTCCTAGTCTTACTGACCTCAACTTTATACTGCATGCCAAATTTGAAAGAATATTTTCTTTAGAAACTAAAAAATGGATTTTTAGATGCACTATAGGGTGTCTTTTACTGGGAAAAATTTGTAGGATTGAAGATGACCTTTTGTAAGCCTTGGGCCTACATGCTGGCCTGCTGCAAGTCATATTTTGAAAGCTACCTTGTGCAACATGAATACTAATTTGAAACCTAATCCTGGTGATTCTCTTATTCTGTTCATGTTTTACATGGTGTATATTTATAATGTATTACAGATTCAAGTGCTAAACTGAGATAACTATCTTCTGTTTAAGTGTCATCCAACCATATCTTAATGTTCCTACCTGTTCCAAATGGCTACACTCAAAAAGCCAGTTGTCAGAGAGAGTGAGTGGGTGGGTGGGTGCATGACAAATATTGTTGTCACTTTTTTACAAAAAGCTGACAACAATTTACAAATTTACAAATATTGTTGGGGTTGGAGAGATGTTAGGAGAGGGAGGTTCAGACTCTTTTAGAGCCATTTCCTGCAGATGCCCTTACCTTTGAAAAATGTTTCCCACTTATTTTAGAAAAGCTTCGTCCCTGGAAACTTTTAATACCAGACTCAAAACCAACATGATCCTTCTCCCAAAATACATAAACAACATCAACTTATAAGACTGGTTCAGTACATCAATAACCCTAATCTTTCATTTTACCATTGTTAATCTACAGTGGCAACATTGTTTTTTATCATTTCATAATTAACATTCTTACCATTTTTGTTATTACTGTATCACTGTCTTATTCAGCGCAGTCTAATTTGTCTTAATGATGTATTAATGCAGTTTACAGTTTTAGTATTCCTGTTAATACTTTTTTTTGATAATATGATACACCTTAGTGTGATAACACTCAAATAAACCTTGATTTGACTTAAATTGAAGTGTTGGAGAGGTGGAAATTTTACCTGTAATTGGCACAAGAGGAATCAAGTCAAGGAATCAGGATTAGTCATTAGGATTCAACCTTTGGTGTATTTTACATGTCTGTTTCAAAAGGTAGAAACAGAAAACAGGGCATGATAATTTTATGAACTGTTAGGCATCTGAAAAGTATTGTTCTCAGGGTGGCTCTTGGATGATTTGGTGAGTAGCTTGCTTGCAAACTAGCTACAATATTTCAGACAGCTTTGGGATGGCTACCAATATGAAGTGAACATTTGATCTTAAAGTTTTGTCTTAATGGCCCAGCAGATATATATTATTTTTTTATTCATCTCTTCAGCACAGCAAAGTGGGCTGAAACAGCAGCATATACTGAGTCTCCAATCTATCTGATTTAAACATGGGAAGTGAAAGACAGAGGTTTGGATCCAGACAATTGTGTTACTATGAAATGACAGTGCTAACCACAAGTCCACTGTGCAGCCCGTTGGAAGCTTGGCATTTATTCTTACTATCATTCTTAATCTCTTGTCCTATCCCTTTGCAGTTACACCAAACACTTGATTTATGATGCAGAACCAAAGGGTACCAATTATGTGATGCTTGAGAGCTAAAAAAGTCAGTCAAAAACGTTCTAGCTGTCTCTAAGCATACAATACCAGGTACCAGCTGTTACAGAAATGCTACCTGTACATTTCTATTTTACACTAAAACTGCTAAGGATCAGAAATAATAACTGTGTTCTGTTTTTGTTATGTTTCTATCATGGCACCATCTGGTCATAGTATCAAACAAGACTATGTCAAACCTAATACATGGCTGGACCACGTATAGTCAATGTGCAAAATTGAGGACATAGTTGAAAAGTGCTGTTGAACTACTGTAAACAGCTACTTTAATTGGAAAGCAGCTAAAACCTGCTTGCAAAGTTGCTAAATGTCAATAGATGACATAATACTTTAAATGGCATAATCATGATGTAACAGGTTTCAGCCCATCATCTGTTTGCTTCTCTCCTACCCTCCGTGTTCAAAATTTTAGTACAAGTGAATCCCCAATACAGTTTTTTCATCTACATGTTTCTTGTTTCTATTATCACACAAAGGAACAATTATGAAATAGTGAAAGAAATGTGGGCCATTAGGACTATATGTTAACCAGCAGTCACTTCCATTTTATTTCTGTTACTTTGTATAACTTTTTTTCTTTACAAACCGCTTAATAGAAGTGTGCCCCATAATGAATTCTGAAAATTTTTGCGTTGGATGTTATAAAGTGTGATGAATATAATGATTTTCTCTGTGGGTATAATTGATGGAAAGTGTGGTAATGATTTGAAATAATATTTTCATGGCAGCTCATTTTCCTGTTCAAGTAAAGGGAGGTTGCACAGATATCCTATTTAGCTAAGACAGAAGTTGAATAAGACCTTTCTTTGATTTATTGCAAAAGAGCCCATATTCAACACAGTCTTGTTGACAGAACACCTATAGCACCTACCAGTGTATAGCACATTACCATACAGTACCACTGTATATATTTAGAGAACAGTGCAAGTTTTAATTATTTTTTTGGTAAAAACACTCATGATTTTGCTGTATTGTTTTTACCTCTTCTTATTTATCATGCAATATCCATAACTTATACTAACTCATGTTGCATTGTAATGTATAATGAAGGATTAGAACATTTTTTATTGAAATTTATTATGAATGAGGGGCAACAATGCATTATAGAGGTAATGCATTCTAATTGTGCATTGTGTATTTGCTATCTTAACACTCTAATGCAAAATAAAATCATCCCACACTTATGACTTGTAATTGTATAAATCTCCAATTTACTATTCATTTTGCACGTGTGTTTCTTTCACCCTCTGACCTTGCATAGTTGGTGAAAAGTCACTAACAAGTGTCTTCAAGAATTTACTAATAAAATACTAAGAAAATGCTTTAAAACTAAAAAAACACTAATGTAATAACCCCTTAACATTAAGACTTTCCCCATATGTAGGGTAATTAAAATACTAGCCAGTTTTGTATACTGGCAGTTACCACAATTTAAAATCAGGGCAGTGGCGACCATTGAGAACCCTGTGAGGTCAAATCCTAAGTATTTGGGGAAGTTTGGGGGATTCAAAAACTTGTTAATGTTTAAGTTTTAATGTTAAGAGAAAATTGGATTAGAAATATTTTACCAGGATTAACTTATATTTTCAAATGTCGGCCATGTACAACTATATTTAGGGCTGTATGGTTATATCTAAGCAATATAATAAATTTAACATTGTATAATGTATATGAGTCTATATACCTACTTTATTCACTTCTATACTTTCCTTCTTTCAAACATTTGTATGAAGAATAAGGCATACTATCACTTTATCTGGATGAAATAAAAACAACAGAAAGGCTGTTGGTTTGTCCAAAAACCCCCTCATCTTGAAAAGCCTCACCAAGGACACACAAATTCTGTGATTCTCAAATCTTGACTGCAATTTACAATTTACAGTTACCAAATCAGTTTTTGTAATTTAAATTTCACATTTAAAAAGGTTATTTGTTCAAATTTCTTATCAATTTTAACTATGCACATGCACACACTTACTATTAGGTATGTACAAAGTCTAACTTGTCACGTAGTCACGAAGGTATGCGCGCGCTCACACACACACACACACACACACACACGCACGCACGCACGCACGCACGCACACACACACACACACACACACACACACACACACACACACACACACACACACACACAGTCCCTGCAGGGGGAGACACTGTCCTCTTATCTCTGACCGGTTAGAAATTCAAAACGCAACCGCCTTGCACAATATCCCGTCCTGCACCGCGGCCTAGAAAAGCCTCTGACGGTTATTTTAATTTAACATAAAAAATAAATAAAAATCACGGGAGCCTTATTATTCAAAACTAAAGGCAGGGATCGATTGTACTGCTCGACAGGCACATTTTAATGCAGGTAAAATATCGCTGGACGCGCGTTTGAATTTCTATTTATTTTTTGTGTGTGTGTGACGGCTGCGTGGGGAGCTGAGGAGCAGAGCGGTTGGCGCCACTTTCAAATCCTCCACTGACACAGAATGAGAGTCCGGCTTCAAATACATTTACACACCAGTTAATTTCTCTTTTTCATAAATACTGTTAGACGAGGAATATCTCAACACCATTTCTCCTTTGGACTCTCTGAAGGTAAGCAGCTCAATCACTAAATCTTTTATATATTTTTCATTATATGCTTATAGACATCGTTTTAAGAAAAAAAATTGTTGATATTTGCGATTAAGTAATTGACTTTTTGGCATGTTTTAAATCTAGGAAAATAAACTGAACTGGTTCTGAATTAATTTGATGTTACTGTAGAAAGTCTCCTGTAACCTGCTTAGGCTATAATGAACTGATGTTTGAAACAAAGGGTGATTAGCACTGAAACAACTCTTTTGTCAGACTGCTGCTGCTATATCATCTTATACGTGAAAACAGGTCGCTTTGACAAAAAAATCTGAGCCGTTTCTCTTTATGTGCTAACCTTAACATTTGATTGAATTGTTATATATATATATATATATATATATATATATATATATATATATATATATATATATCTGTACAAAGGGTTTTAAGAGATAACTGAGTAGGTTAAGGAAGCGGACACTCCCCCAGTCATAGCCCCCTCCCAAAAGACCCCAGCCCACTCCGACTTTTCACCAGACTAAATACTCTTTGTTTTGAAATTACCCCTTAACTGTATTTAAAAAAAAAAAAAAAAAGGAATAGCGACTCCCTTTCGAGATTAAAATTCGAGTCAAATTTTTCTCATTTCGGTTCGCACTGTGTAAAACTAACTCTCAGAAAAAAATAGTCGGTTTGCTGGGAAAATCCTCTGACTCAGCAGTCCACCCCTGGTTGTCATCCTGCCTTTACATTGCCAACAGACGGTGACAGTTCGACATATTTCTGTTGCTCGTTAGATTCAGCTGTGGTTCGCTAATAACTACTACGCGCATATTTTTTGGATAGTGTACATTATCAGTCATCAAGTTAAAAAATTGTTATAGTTTATTTTTTGTTAAGTTTTGCACAAGAGCCTTTGCCATTGTAATAAGACACTCTTTAATATTTTTGTTATCTTACTATATTTATTATTGTGCCAAAGTTTGTAGCAAAACGAAAATAGTAGATAATTGACTATAATTTAGTAGAAAATAACCCAATAACTTAAGGCATAACAATGACTAGCATGACCATCTACAGGGTAGACACTTCTAAAAGTAATACACACTGCTAAATCGAATTTGCTGAAAATGTGAAGTAATATGTGTCTCTCGTGGGGGACTCTAATATGTGAATACATTAAGAAAGTTCACATATTCTTCCACTTCCTCCCACTCCTCATCAATAATTTAATTAAGGTACTGGTTGTAAGGCAGTCTCACTATTGTGTGTGTATGTGTGTGTGTGTGAGTGCAATTCTGTGAACAGTGAATTTTAGTTTATTGTCTTAAGTAGTAGTAGTCAACTGAAACTTGAATATGTCTTATAAAGTACTGTGTTTCTAAGAATGTGTACTTATTCTGTGATGAGTACAGCTGTATGTAACTAAAACAGTTCCTCACTTGTCAAGGCTTTTCAAGGACAACACAGGTTTAGGTCTTCATTATTAATTACTATATTGATTACTATTTTTTATTAATAAATTCATTAAAAAAGTCAAAAATATTTCAAATGCCTATAACAAGATTAATCAGAAAAAAACAGAAACTCATATTTGCAAGCTCTGAATAGCGATTTTTTTTTCTTTTTCTCTTTTTTTGGAATATTGAAAATTTAAAAATTGCCAATGGCCTTTTTCATGTTGACTAACAGATTATTTGTTCATTAATTTCAGTGCTACATACATCACATTGAAACAGGTGGTAGATACCATACTAGAAAATTAATTCATAAATAATTACAGGTTGAGAGGATTCTCCCAGTTGTTTTACTAGTCTCCGAATAGTGCACTGAATAAGAGACTATATAGAATGCTGAGAATGAAATTTAACTTTCAAATAGTCCTTAGCTCCACTGTCACAGGACCTTCCTGTAACATTTGGTCCTGTCAGATATATGAGGTAGTTTTTTTTTACAGTGCTTTTAAATATATTAATCAACTCCAGTGTGTTTTTATGATACCATCTGCTTACCCACATATTGGGATGTTAGTTGTCAGAACCATTATAGGTCAAATGTAGTATAATGAACTACCAAAAAAAAGCCTCTTTTTTTAATTTAAGGAAGAAATCTACTGAGCAGATTAGGGTTGATATTTTTAATTATCAGTTAATCTGACAGTTACTTTTGAATTAATCATTTAGCCTATAAAATGTCAGAAAATAGATAAAAATTCTATCATATTTTTGCTTAATAAATTATTTAAACAATTAGTTGTTTCAAATATAGTTGCTAATTAATGTGACTGGAAAAGATTAAACTTATTTACAGCACAAAGCTGGAGCTGGGTATTGATATTGAAAAATATTGATACTTCTTCTACTACCTGATTTTTGAAATGATACCCAAAATTATATTTTTTTTCCCATTTACTTACTTTTTTGAGTAAACATTTGTTTTTCTGTTGTTGTTGTTCTCTTTAACTTCAGAAAAATATGCCATCTCCACCAGGTTTTAATTTTGTCTCAAGACAAAGACAATAAATAACTTTGGCAAAAAAAAACAACCAAACTAAAGAATAAAAGTAACAAAACAGGAGTGCTAATTGGGAAATATTTTGGGTTTTTAGGTGACAGTTTTTGATTACAGCAAATTTATTGTTAAAACCTCGTGATGTTCAAAAAGTTGAACTTTTGGTAAGAAAAGTAAGAAACCATGCATAGTATTAGCCAGTTTTGTTGCCGTTCCTTACATTATTTATACTCAGGAATGATGGGATGTGTTAGTCTGAAGCCTGAAGGTAATTATTACCTTAAGTGTAAGTGAATTAATTTTTATTGACTGAAACTAGAGTAAAATCAGAATGCTCTCTAATTTGGGGCCTCCTTTGAAGTTTCACTATGGTAACCAGTGTTAAGCTAGGTAATGCTGGAGGGATCAGTCCATTTTGTGTGTGGGTGAGGATTTTTTTTAAAGTTAGAATACAGCCAACAAACTGACAACCTTTTTTTTTTTTTTTTAAATGTGCACTGTTTTCGTTTTCGTGTGTGTACGCATGCACGCATAACGGAAAGGGGTTGGGTGGGGCTTGGTGTCCTCCTGGTAAAGCAATGTAGTTAGAGAACAGCACTTTCAGCATTCTGAGGGCCGGCCCCCTTGCTGCGGATTCTCAACTGATGGCCAAATTACATGAGAAAATACAGGGGAGCCCAGCAGATACTGAGCCCAGCTATCAGTGAAATTAACAGCATATTTCTGCTTTAATGTCAGTACACCTGTGTCTCTGTTCAGCCCTTTCCTCATAAAAGTTGGCTTGCTGCGTACACATCTGTAATGTCTTTGCTGAAGTTCATGGTTTTTATTTTGCAACTTTACCCTTGAAAGCAGACTTCTTAAACCCCATAAGTGAAAGCCCACAGAGTTTCCTCTCAGAGCCACACTTTCTTCATTTTATTTCCCCCCCTCTCACTGTCTCCTCAGTCTTTTTCTTTCAGTCTGACAGCCGAACAGTTTGGCAAGCTTACTTCTCAGTGCTCAACACAGCGCAGCAGCCCCCTCGCCTTTCACAAATTTATTTTTTACTTGCTACTGGTAGCTCTGAGTGACCCTTCCTTCCACACCTGTCTCTCATACACACATGGAGGTGACCTGATTTTTTTTTTTTTTTTTTTTTTTTAGATTTTTCAGTATTCCCAAAAATGTTGATTTTTAATGTAGAAAGTGATGGCTGGGGAAAAAGGCTGCAGCCCTGTAGGTTTTTATGCCTGTTGAGCCTTCTCACTGTCTCAGTGTGCGTAGCTAGGGCTCCAGCGAGGCAGCAGGCAGCACTGAGGAGGACTTGGACACACACACACACTCACATAGCTAGGAGGTGAAGATGTGGAGGGCCAGGAAGGAAGGATTTGGAGGGGGGTCCTCTCTCTCTCTCTCTCTCTCTCTCTCTCTCTATCTCTCTCTCTCTCTCTCTCTTTTGGGGGTGGGGGGGGGGAATGGGACTAGAGCCCCTCCACCCCAACCCACCCACCCAACTCCCACAACCCCCCCCCCCATCCCCAACCCCCCTCACAGCCTTGATACCCCCTTCTACCTAGGAACAGAAGCAGGAGCAACCAGAAACCCCTAACAGGCCTTTTTTCTGCTCTCTCCATGTCACTATATTAGTCTGGGTATATTCCCATTGATGTGTATGTATAGCATGTGGGTTTTACTGACATTTTTAGGCCTATTGTTTTTCTGTTTTCATTATTAATTGAATATCTTTGACAATATGTAGCCCATATGCAGCTTGTGTGTCTCTGTGTGCGTGTGGTTTCTTTTAATTCTTATTTATTTTTTATCAATTTTTGAGGACCAGTTATAACTGTGGACAAGTTAGTGTCTGTCTTTTGGTAGGAGCATCCACACAAACTGAGAGGACATAAGGTGAAGGGGACCTGTGGTCAGATACCCATCAGTGTTCTTAGTCAGTAGTAAGGGCTAGTTAGACTTTCCATCATTTGGTTCATGGTCTCTGCAGCAGGCGGTAAGTGAATCTTTTTTTTCTCTGAAGCGTTAGAATGGTCTCTGTTGCTGTGAATGGAGAGAGTTGCAGGTCACAGAGATTTTCTCAGCTCTGCCTTTCTTCTCTCTTTCTTCTTTTTCCTCCACCACAATTTTAGTTGGGCTCTTTTTTCTTTCTCTCCCTCACCCCTCCTCTGTCTTCTATTTCACTTTTTTTTTTTTTTTGAATGAGACTGGAAGTTTGGGTCAGAATCTAAGCTTGTCTGTCACTGCCCTGCATGCTGACATGACCTCTTGTTTCAAATCCAGTCAGCTTCCCTTAGCAGAGCTGTTTCTGATTGACTGTGGTCATATGGCTCTATGAGGCATCATGTGAGGAGACTCAGCATGAGTTACACTACTTTTTTCGCTTCATCAAGTTAATTTTTGTCTTAAATTTTGACCTCATGTTTTAAATCCCTACTCTGATTTTTTTTTACATTAATTTTGCTTTTTCAATTGATGTATATGAGTATATTTAATCATTCAAATCGGACTTTTCTGAAAGTAAATATCTTAAGTACACTGAGATGTGGTGCTTATAGACCACAATTCTCTCCTCACTCCTGCTCTCCAACTTTATTTCAGTTTTAGAGATAGAAAGTGTCAGCATTTTTGGCTTACCGTTACAGTTTCAGTTTCAGTTACACCATATATCTACTTTGTACTGTAAATATTATATTTCAGTGTGGAGTGTGGAAACTTAGTTATGTAATTGATTAGCTGACTGAAAGAAATTTAATTAGGAGCAAATGTGATAGATAAGATATATAGGAATAATGAGGGAAACATCTCTGGTTCCAAATTCTCAAATGTGAGGATTTGCTGCTTTTTCAGTGCTTTATAACACTGTATCTGAGTATGTTTGAGTTTTGGATGGTTAGTTGGATAAAACAAACATTTGAAGAGGCCACTGCCCAAAGTGGCATGGGAACTTATAATGAGTGTTACCATTATTTTCTGACATTTTAGAAATAAACAATAATCAAGAAAGAAATCTGCAGATTATTTGACAATAAAAAATAATCATTAGTAGAGCACAGCTCAAACTTTGCAGCTACACCCTAGTCATAATGTAGAATAATGGTGAAATTATCATTTGATTGTGGATTGTAGATCAACAGAAATTAAATCACAAAAAAGTTTGATAATAAATCATTTATTCTATACAGACATCACTATGGCATTACATCACACTAAAAAAAGATTCAAAGCTCTACTATAAGCACTATAGTTGTCACTAGAAGTACCCTGAGACATATATGTAAACCAGACAGACAGACAGACACACACACACACACACACACACACTCATATATATATATATATATATATATATATATATATATATATATATGTATATATATATATATGAGAGGTAGGAAAGAAAACAAACATGATTTTTTCAATGTTCATATCATATGGAAGTCTTTTATGATTATATTGGATTTTTACAAGATTTTTATGTTGTTAAAATGAATAGACTTGATTTGTTTGACATTTAATTCACTAAATTTGCCAAAAAAGGCTTGCTTCTATCTAGTTATTTTTTAAATCTTAGTTATTTTAATTGATTTTTCAAGAAAATGTACAATATCACAAGGTATATTGATATTGCCATATAAAATTACAAATACCCTTACTTGAAATTTTGGCCCATCCCTATTATTATATAATTATACAGTATATTCTACATTTTAAGGATGGCAGTTTTTTTCCCTCTTGTTTACACACCTATGTACCAGAGCTGAAAATACTCCACTTATACCACATCTCATTTAACTATTAACAATCACTTTTGTTTAACTGAGTCTTTGCTCTGACATTGTTCCTCTTAGAACCTTGTTCAACTTGTTTTGTTGTAATTACAATGGAACAGCGCCATTCTGCTGATATGCCTGAGGTCTGTTTGCTTTGGCTGCTTTCCTTTGGTTATGTGTCATTAATATGGCTGCTCAGTGTGATGGATGTTAGCTTTGTAACTACCAACAAAACTTGTAACACTTGTGTTTCGTTTAATTTGATATTTTTTTCCAAACTGCTACCAGTTTGTCCAGTGTGAGTTGTTTGTTGTTTTTTTTTTTTTCCTTTTTCTCTGTTCTATATCCCTGTCAAATCAATATGTTTGATGAGACTAAACATGCCATTTTAAAGACCTTATTTTGATGGACATTTGAATTCTTTACACTTTATAGATCAATTAATTAATTAATAAAACAAATCAATCCATTGCTGAATAAGATAATGGTTGGTGGCAGCTGTAGCTTTCTGTGATGAGTGTGTGTTTAGCAGTGTGAAGGAAGTTATATATCTTTCCTTTTAATTCATTTAGCATGTTAAATGAAATATAACAAAGTAAGGTTAAGTGAAATTCCTTCAGTCTGAGTTGTTGAATTCCTTCCTTTCTTCAAATTCTCTTATCCTCTAATCTGACACATAAGAGACTGAGGTCCATATCACTTCATCATCCTGAGTAGCTCACTGAAGTGACAACAGTTGTGGATCAATAAACAATAGTTTTTAATGTTACTGTATTATTGTATTATTTCCCAAAGGCCCGACAGCAACACATGAGGCCCAAAGGCCCCGACTCTCACCCACTAACTCATTTTTTCCTCCTCCAGTGGTTAACGTGTGACCCTCTATAGACCTGCAGGTAAGTTGCTGTTCAGCTGATCACATCTTTTGATCATTTTTCCTACTTCTACAAACTCTATCTGGTCTCAGTTTTTATTTCACCCTTATTCATATGGCAAATCTTGAGTTTTTTAAATGGCAAAATATTTAAATGTTCTTTACCAGGTTGATATGTGATAAGTTTTAAAATAAAAACCTGAAATCCTGCTGGCTTTAGAGTTCATATATAAGCATATAGTTAAGACTTTTAGAAATGAAAACAGAATTTATCCATATTAGATATGTCCATATCTCCGCGTCTGTCAATGACCCTGAGCAGATGGAAAAATAATGTGTATATTTTTATATATAACAACACATTTGATATTTTTTTCCTTTTGTTTCTTTTTTTTTAGTGGAAGGAAATCTCTATTAGTTTATCTTTTTAAAACTTTATCTCAAAAATGAAAATTTTTATAGCAACAAAAACTGCTGTAAAATTCTAATTATTTCACTATTGAAGCTGCTTCTAACTTAAGACAAATTTGGATAAATCATTGTCAGTATCTTGAAATCATGGCAGAATGAGGTAGATCACTACACTAGTATCATATAACACTTGATTAAACCCTGTAATAGCTGATCTTTATTGTTAACTAGTTGAATAATGGTATTCATTGGCATATTTAGAAAAAAACTTTTGAAAACTGAAAAATAGATGACACATTTAGATGTATCTTTGCTTTGTGGAGATATTACATATTTTCATGTAAAGATGCTTCAGAATTGGCAACAAGAAGTGGAGAAACTTTTTTCAGTCTTGTAGTTGTTTCTTGACTGTTTCTGCTATTTATTTCGGGTATTGTGTTTGATCAGCCTGGTCAATTCCACTGTGACCTTTTTTCCAAGCAGCTGGCCCTGACTTATAACAAGCAGAAAATAGTGATATTTAATACTCAGAAATTTTCCATGGCACTTCATTTGCTTAGTTTTAGTGTAAATAATAGTATCTTCAGAAAAGTTACACAAGAAGAATTTTGTAAGATGAAAAAAAAATGCATGAACAGGTTGATCTACACCAAAATGTTTTTGCATGTTAAACACCTCTAACACCTGAGGGGAAAAGAAGAAAATTCTGTATTCCACATGAATAAACTGAACTGAATACATTTAGTAAATAAATTCAGTTTGTTGTTATTGCAAGACATGATTGCAAATTTTATTGATTTTTTTAAAATAATACTTAAAGTAGTGTTTCTTATGAACTCTTCACTGCCAGTTTTCTTTCTCCTCAGCCATTCCATCTATTTTCTTAAAAAGTTTATAGAAAGTTCAAAAGCTGCTGTGTAGGTTGAGTATCTTTTTCAGAATAATTAAATAAATTCTGTCATTTGCTAAGGCATGTTTTGGGTAAAGTATGCCGATTAGAAATTAATAGGTAGCTAAATTAAAGTGGGAAAATTTCTTGAAAGAATAAAAAGAGAGCACGGAATCTAAATATGGATTTCCTTATTATGTCTCCGAGTGTCAAACTGATTTGTGTTGCCCCCCACCCAACACACACACACACACACATACACCCACATGTGCAGTCTGAGGCGGTATATCTGATGGATTCATGGTCTCAGTGTGTCCAGGGTGCGCTCTAGCAGCACATCATGTTTTGTAGATATGTGCTGAATCAGTCCAAAACATTATGTGCTGCCACTGTGAGCCCTCGGATCGCCAACAGCACGCTGGGCACTACTCCCAGTCAAACTTGACATGTCTTAAACTTGCCAAGTGGAACTTCTCCTCTCTTTTTGTAGGTATATGCGTGCATGTGAGATGTGAGATGGCACCACAATTTTTTAACAAGACCAATCATAGATTCTGTTATCAGCCCTGTGTCACTCATTGAGTGTGTAATCTTGACACTGGTCAACCTTTACCACCACATTTTCTGCCACTGTGACAAACACTGGTCTCAGATCACCATACTGGTTCTCACTTACAGGAATTTTATTCAAATGACTGTTAGTGTCATAGAACAAACAAGAATGAGAAAAATTACTGCACTAGCAATCAGAAAATAAGACTTGATTTAAAAAAATAAGATGGTTAATTTGAATTGGAAACATACAATTATATCTGATTTGCCATTTTTGTCACTCATAAAAAAATTGTTTTACTGGACAAGTTGTTAGGTTGGGATGGTTTTTGTAGTCTTTTCGTGTGTTGTAAAAAAAAACAAACAGACAGGAAAACATCCCTTTTTTAATCACATGTTAAGTGTAAAACCAAAGGACTAACGCAGTTAGTGATGGGGCTAAAATGCTGTTCAGTTGACTACTCATCTCACACTATCACTTTCATAAAGGCTAACAGCAGGCAAAAAGTTTCCTCCTCATCCAACATTCATTATTAAAATAGGGGAACAATCTAGAACATTGTTTCACATTCTTTTTCCACCGTTGCCAACGGACCCCCCATGAACCAATTTTATTTATGAGAACTATTAATATTACTGAGAAAATAAGTAACCAAATGAACCAAGATCAAGTATATTGATATGACAATTTTTTAGAAATTTTTTACATTTTTTTCTGTTTATACATTCTTGTGAGTGACTTGGAGCCTGCTGGGTGTCATATGCTTACAGCAGGAGGAAACACTGATGGGGGGAAGTAATTCATTCTATTCTGTAAAAAAAGTAATGCATAATAAAAAAATAAAAAAAACATGTCCCATATGTTGTACAAAGTAGATTGAAATCAAGTGAGTCAACTATCTCAAAAGTTTTATCTGAAATAGCTTTAGCCTGAACCTTATTCTTCAAGAGATGCATGTAAGAAAGGGCTTGCACAGTCTAATGTTTACACTGCTCAAATTGGATGATGGTCACTCAATTATATGCACCATACAGGGGAGGACATGTTTTTTTGGTAGTCTCTTTTTCTGTGGCCAATTAATGAATCTGTGTTTAAATTTAGAGGGTAGAAATGAATGGCATTACCTTAACACTATCGACACACTACCCCTTTTATCTTGAAGGTCAGAGGTCCATATAAAGTTATATGTTGTAATTTTTCTGCTCTTTAATGCATCTACAACATGCTTCTTGCTCTTAAATAAATAAAATCTCTTCTTGAATTGTGTAATAATTTGCATTCAAAAATCAACCACAAATAACATTTCAATGTGTGTAAGGGATGTCAATAATAATACAATGGTATCTTTGATCCCCATTTTTAAAATATTAGAGCAGATTACATTCATATATGTCTGTCAAAAAAAAAACAATTCTTCATAATTGTGTAGCCCATAAACATCTATGTAGTTGCTAACTGGTAGCAGCCAAAGTTGTGACACTCCTGAAATGATGTCCAATATAGCTACACAATTGCATAAAAAAATTAGTGTTGAGGGGACATGGAAAGATGTGTGATAATCTAGCAATGTTGATATGGTTAATAAAAGAATACATTAAGTATTTGTAGGCATCTCAGCACCAAGTATAGCTGCTGGTCTGGCAATTGCATACCATGCTTTCCCCATAACTGACCAAAGTAGATCTGTAACATCAGTAACTTGACAATAATTCAGGAGCAAGTTATTAGTTCAAGAACATGTACAACTAATTTGTGTGCACAAATTAAAAAAAAAACCTATCTTATCCTAATCTATAAGGTATTTGAGATCATGGATAGTAATATTAGGGATACACTACGAAGAAATGTTTTGCAGATAGCAAATAAGCTAAAATGTCCTCTGTCATGTATATATTTATATTTTTTTTATAATGTGTCCAGTTGCCATCAGAGTTCATCTGCTCTGTTGTAACTTCTAAGTCAGGTATAGATGAATAGGTAACAGTACTTTATGATAGCCTGATTATGACTAAACATACTGACCCCATGTCTGCAGTCACTGAAGCAGTGTTGGCAGAGAAAGCTTAGCAACCTGGACTATTTTTTTTTCCTCCAGGAGGTGAATATATCAAAGCCTCCCTGTAACAAGTCAACTGCCACACCTGTCACCATAAGTGTAGTTCTCTCTAATCATCACTAAAAGTTTTAGAGATGCACTTAAAGTTATAGTTCAACTTCATCCTGACACGTGACTAATAAAGCCTGTTTTGGCTAAAGTAAATGAAAACACCTATAAGATGAATTATACAGCTTAATTACTGAAAAATTGTGCATTAAAAACACATTATAAAACAACCTGATATTCTAAAAGCATACTTATTTAAGAAATTATTATCATCACTTTGTAGGAATATTTGTGGACCGGCTGACTTCATAAAGTTAATGTAATCATGGCCTACTGTAAACCTTTACCAAAATCAGAAAATCAAAAAAATCTTTGGTTTGTGTGTTTTGTATCTCTCCCACTCTACAAAAATGAATAGATAATATCACAGATATTGATCCTGCTCTTACTGGTGACGTGGTGAAGTCTGTGCAGCAGCGATTACCTGGTCATGTTGCAGTGTCAATGTCCCTCCCATTCACCTGCCCAACTCAATGCCAAGCACACACGCAGATAAAAATTATGATGTCACAACTTCTTTCTATACCATTTAATAACTTAAAACCAACTTATCCAAAAATTAGTATTTTATTATACATCAGTGTGATATGAATGTCCTAAAATGACAAAAAAAAAACATCTTTGGGAAAAATGTATTTGATGTGAAATATATTTTTTTTACTTTAGGGGGCAGGGTTCAGGACTTGTATTGCAGCCAGCCACCAGGGGGCAATGGAGATGTTCTTGCTTTGGTTGAGACTAACAGTCAGTGTGTCTGGTTGTAGCAGCACATCATTACTGGTATTTCTCCTCTCCGAATTGCCAGTATGATATGTGCTGCTCCTTTCAGACCTACAATCCTCTTCATCACCATCGTCCTCTAACAACTGAAGAAATGTATATGTACCTTATATACTTTTCTTATAACCAATGAATATATTTTGTATAATGACTGTTACTGACTATTAATAAAATTCAAACATTATGGAAACAAACTTTCTACTCCTTGTATGTAATATACATGTCCAAATACCATTCAATATTAATATCAAATATTGTGTCTTAAATGTTGTAGAGGCATGAAACAGACCCTGAAGTGGCTAGCTGCCAAAGCCACTTTTGCTTAGGATATTACTTGAGTATTTTTTTTTTCATAAGTTTGGAAAGAGAGCATCTCAAATTGCATATATATATATGTGTATATATATATACATATATATGTGTATATGTATGTATATATATGTATATATATGTATGTGTATATATATATGAATGTATATATATGTATGTATATATATATATATATGTGTGTGTGTGTATATATATATATGTATGTGTGTATATATATATGTGTATATATATGTATATAAAACCAGAGCCAACTAGAGCCAGTTTGTATGTACAATATTTACAGAAGAGTCAAACAAATCGCATTTCAATTTTCATAAGTTTTATATACAAGTCAGGTACAAATATGGTATATTGGTATTGGACCTCCAAATAGAATAAGAACCACAGACTTATATTTTACTTCATTTTCACACATACAATGTCGTCACGATATTTAAACCAGTGAACATTTTGTATGGTTTAATGGTTATTACTAAAGTATAGATTCCAAACAGTAATGCTGATAAAATTTTAAGACATTTCATCTTGAGTTGGCAACAAATGGTGCTCTAATTTTATTGTAATGCCCCTTAAATAGAGACTCGTTATTCACAATCTAAGGTCATCTTCAGATCATACATATTGTTCTTTTGTTTTTTTTTTTTTAATTTTGTATTAGAAATAGTTAGACATTTTGGAATGTTATTCCCCATCCCGCTGAATTGAGAAGATGGATATCAATGTAATATCTGTGCATAGATGGAGTCAAAATGAGACTGTATGGGGAAAAAACTAGCATTGCTATATCCAAACTTCAAAAATGGTGTTTGCGAAGAAAAGGTTCTAGCACACACTTCCCTCTGAAACCACAAGTTGTAACATTTCAGTTTGTGTTGGGGGGGAAAAAAGAATGAGAGACTACGGGCTGAAAGTTTTTGAATGAATCAATTTTTCCAGTTCTTACTGAAATTTCCATTGTGTAACATCTAAATGTATTCTGAAATTAAAGCTTGAAAAAATAGTTAAGATTTTTTTTTCTTAAAAAAAAAAAAAAGGAATCGTAGAATCTTGAATCCTAAAATTAATCTACATTACTGACTGATTCAGAAGCTTAACACACTTGTGGCATTCTTTCTACAATGGAATTAAAAATTGTTTGGGAAGTTGGTCCCAACACTGTTTAAGAAATCCACATAAATGTATAGCACTTGTAAGTTGGTTTGTTTTCCCTTTCTGTCCAATTTGCCAAGTCTGGAGACTTCCATTTTCTGTCTCCCATCATGTGAAGCCATTGTCTAAGTTCTTTTGTTCTAAATTTTTGGGTAATTATCTTGCTATAGGATGAAACCCCTTACCTACCAGTCTGTCTCCCTTTGTACTTGCCTTTTTTCTACCATTCTGACAGCAATATACAGTACAACTTCGTGCACTACAGAATTATCCTAATAATGCATCAGAGGGTGTAGTAACAGTTTTTTCTAACACTGCCTTGGTATAGACTGAGGGTTTTTAAGTAAATAACAAAAGTTGGGGCACCTGTAGGATTTGTTTACAGTAACTGACATTAACTTTCAAAGTTTTAGTTTACTTCCATTGCTGTGGGAAAGCTGTAAAATCACTGCTGTTAGACTTGTTTACACTATAAGACTATACACTATAAGCTGATCCCACAAATTAAAAGTCAATGATCACAAGATCAGAAGGGTTTAAATAAAAATGTCTTGAAGTTAAAAAGGACCCCAATGCATTTCTTAATGTCTTATAGTGTAAACAAGTCTAACAGTAGTGGTAAACATCCACTTCAGTAAGAGTCCTGCAAGACCCAACACAATATTAAATACTACTGTATTTACTCTAATGTGAGTTAAGCAGTGTTATCCTTCTCCATTTTATTAAAACTTATTTTCATAGTTTTGTCCATCATCTATATGAAATTCCCAAGAAGTGAAAGGTCAACGGGAGAGCAGAGGAAGGTCACTGGGATTCATGATAAGGCTGGAGTCCAGGTTGAGGTTATCTATAGAGACACAAAAAAACAAACAAAATTTGCACAACTCTTTCAAAGGTGAGTCTGAAGTTATTCTGTACTTTTAATACTGTTGACAAATTCAATGAAAGGACCATAACTAACAATGTGTTGGTCCATCTTTCAGTACTTTCTGACTTCCCTAGTCTGGCTCTCAGCCCCAAACCCATTCCTACTGAAGGCAGTAATCTTTAAAAAAACACCTCACAAACTTATCTCTTGGCTTGTTTTTGTTTTTTAAGATTAATTTCCTAAACCACATATCCACTGCAGTTTTAACATTCATTAATAGATAGAAATAGTGCATTTGTTAGGGGCATATTTTCAGCAGCAGATTGATTCACATTTGGTGGTCTAGTGAATATTTGGGGCAGCATGATGGTGTGTGGGACTGAGTGATAATAAACTACAATGGGAGTTTATGGGAATGAAGGAGCATGTCATCCAATGCAACAGTGTGAATCTCATGCTTTAATAGTTTTTGCATGACAATGACGCTCTATGGCACAGAGAAATGAATATCAGACATTGGACACACACAGTACTTAAAATACATTCATTATTTGTTTGGCTCTGCAAATGAGATCTACTGACAGGAAAACTTTTGTGAAACAGTGAGTATGGATGTGTAAATAAATTATAGTATAACATATAGAAAATTTTATAAAGCACAGACCATTAGCCACTATGTTTAGAATCTTTATGTGTCTATAGTAACTTTTAAATTACTAAGATTATGTTTGTTGAAAAAAAGTATTCATCAGAATAATCTGATAATTCCATAGTTACATAAAAAGTCCACAGAACAATAACTGTAAGCCAAAGATGCCATTTTTAACAAAGCTGCTTTTGACAGTGCAACGCTTGTTCAACATCACAATAAATATGGACAAATGTCATCTGATATGGCAGGGCTGATTGTCCTTTGACATTATTTCAATACTAGTACCAATTTACAATGGGAGACTGTTTTTATCAGTAAAAACACCATACTTTTTTGAAACCTTTGATGCTGTTTTGTTTTTACCTGTCCCTTTTTCATTTAAAGAAAAGAAGGCAAAAGTTCTCTTGCTAAATTTTGTCCCGCAGCTGTATAGGAACTTTAAATCAGAAACTCATCACACAATAAGTCAACAAGATTATGACATCTATTGCCAGCATTCAATACTTGATAGTTTTCGACATTCAGTACATTGTGGTTGGTAGCAATAAAAGTCTTGCTCTATAACCAGCTTGACTCCAAATTTCTCCTAAAAAAAATAAATAAATAAAAAAAAAATAAAAAAAATCAACCCTACTCTGTGTCAGTAGATGTTCAGGAACTTCACCTTGATCAAAGTTGTTGATTTTTTTGGAGTTGGATCCCTCACCCAGTCCCTCCATATCCACAAGATCACTATTGACATCAGAGTCATTCAGAGCACTGAGGGTTACATCTACACAAACACACAAACAGCAGAATGATGAAAATTTGTAGTACTATTTGTGAACATGGAAATTTTTTTTTCACAAATACCAGTTCAGTTCAGATCGTATCCTACATTTTACAAAGCCGAACCAGAACACATGCCTGCAGTTAACAATGTTGAGGCATAAAATTATCATTATTATTTTGAGATATGTATATAACGCACTGATTGTGGAAAAACTTTGAACCTGATGGAGCTCAATTAGTGCACAAAACATTGCACAACAGCAGTAAATAAAAATTATTATGAGAGTAAGTAAAAAAAAAAAAAGGATTTGGGTTCTTCTACATTTTTGCCCTGCTAAGTGTGAGCATATTTTTTTTCCTCAATAATAAAAATTTACAAACTACATCAATATATGATTGGAAAATAAATTAGTATTAAAAGTGATATTCTATCAAAAATACTTTTGAGGGTTTTCAATAATTTTTTGTTTAATTATAGGATGAACATTAACAGTATTCAAATGAGAATACTTTTACTTGGTAGTGCTATTGGACTCACCTGCAGTTTTCTGTTTCTTCAGGGGGGGCTGTTTGGAGGAGGGACCCTGTAGTCCTGATGGCACACCAATCCGAGCTGTGGGCACAGATATGATGGTAGGAGTGCCCTGTGTTGTCATTGCAACAGTAACAGTAGTTTTCTTCATAATCTTCTTAAGCCCGTCAGAAGAGGTGGAAAGAACACCATCTTCATACAGCTTCCTCTTCACTGTGCTCTTCGTCTGACCACTAGAGAGAAAGGGGGAAACAAACTGACTTAATTTTATTTTACAGTAGGGTTCTATGTACTTTTATCGAGAGTTTGAATTATTGAATCTTTAAGTCTTTGTGCTAAACTATGTTGCACATTTACAGACTTATCTTGCTGAATGGCAATAATTGATCTACAAGCCAATTTTCAAGCTCTTTAACAAGCTTTCTCTGATCTTAATCCGGCAAACAAAGGGCCATTGACTATACCAATACTTGCAATGGTTAGAAGTTAGTTAGTTATAGATCTTTAAAGTTAACCTTACTTTTATCTGATGTTTTTTGTTCAGATTTTACTTAGTACTGGTTTAATGCTGATAGCCCTTTTTAACCATTTAACCAAATTTATACTTAACCTTCATTTGTAGTTTTGTAATTTTAATATTTGTCCAACTTTAGTAGTTTTGTTGGACTCCTGTGTGCACAGAAAAACGGAATGCAAAACAGTGAACTGCTCTCATTGGAGCATCCTTTATATATGAGGGATGGATCACTTAATAGATAAGGATATTTTGAGTAAATATTCATGTTTTGAATCTCTGTATTTCTGCTAAATGTTTATTTTGTGATTTTCTCTATATCCCATTGATGCTATGGGAAACTGTCTTGTTTTAATGGGAGCTTTGTGACAGGTCCCCTGACTGCAACCACAAGGGCAGACTTCATCACCACATCTGTAAAACTTCTATGTTCAAATATTGATTCACCAATATTTGTGTGTGTGTGTTACCCCGCAGGACTCGAGTCTGCCACTGGATGAAGCTGCATGGTAAGCTCTCCAAGTTTGGTGAAGGCAGCCCCAGCTGCAGAGAAGATCTCCCCAACCTATCTCACAAACACAAACACAAACACACAGGGATTCAAATTGGTCTCAGCAACTGATGGTGTATCATTCAACAGGGGGTGGCCATGAACACATGTTCAATCAAACAGTTAGTCTGAGAGATTCACAACATGATGTAAATGTAGACAATCTTATAATAAAATGTACATTTTAATAATCCACATGTGAGAACATGTGATTCTGATAACATGGACATTATTATGGCTGCAGGGATTGTCAACCATTCAGACACAATAGCATTAGCGAGGTCCAACAATATTGGGTGTTACGGCCTGGCTCACAGTCAGTAATCCAGGTCATCCTGAAGGTTTCTGATATGGTTGAGGTCAAGGCTCAGTTCAAGGCCAGTCAGGTTCTTCCACTAGAAAAACCGTGTTGTCATGTTGAAACAGGAAAGTAAAAATATAATCTGCTGCCACATTTTGTGTAAAATATTATTGTATAATGGACCATCAAGATTTCTCTTCATTGGGATATAGGTGTGTGTGTGTGTTGGGGGGGGGGGCAGGAAAAATATGGGGTCTATAAACTTTTGTGCACGTAGTACATGAATAAGTTTCGTGGCAAACTGATCAGATTTGAGAATTAATTTATATCAATGGTAATTGCTATTGCGTGACAAAGTTTAATATCAAAGTTCAGTCAAATGTGAACTGTAGAACAGTTTCTGCAAAGAATTTAAAGAATGTTTTTTGGCTTTCCTGAATCCATCTCTTAATACTGACATAATCTTCAAATCGCTGATATTCTGCATATCGCTCTCGAGCAGCAGCGGGAGCATTCTCAGGGGCTCGTGCGTTTGTGTACAAATAATAGGATATTATTTCGACTGGGACAACTCAACTCCAAGACCACAGACTACATTTCAGTGGTTAACATATAAAAATAACTTACTTTAGTTGAAGCTGAGGTCATTTTTCTCTGTTCTCTGCGCTATCACAGACTATATATAGTCAATGAGTAGAACTCGATGCCTTCAAGTTGAGGGACAAGATGCTAAGATGCTAACAGTGTAGCTGGGTAGCATTTGGTGCTCCTCCTCATGTACCAGAGGTGGAAATTTTCTCTTCCAGTGCTTTCGGTCTTGGTGCCTGAAAAAGTCCAGTATTTGAACAGATCGGTACATCAAGAAAAGTTTTATCTACAGCTGAATTACATCACCACTGAAAACAAACAGGTCACGTCGCCCATTGAATAAAGCTAGAAGGTTGCTGCTGCTTTCAAGGTCTCCTCGTAATCTACTCGTTCAGTAATGTGGTTAATGTACCCTATGCCTGTGAGACTTAGTTTATATTACAATTGAACTTATTTTGGGCTTTCTTTTTTATATTTATCGAAAAAACTACACAATCAAAACAAAGAGAGAAACATTAATACATATATAACAGAAAAGGAAACCAAGTCATAATTAAATCACAACATTTCACAAATTAATTTGTTTATACAAATAATGAAGGGAGGTGTTTGCATAAGTACAAGTAAATTTATCTGTATGGAGAGGGGTGGGGGGGGTTAAGATGTAAAATCAAGTAATTTATGTCAGTAGTTATAGGTTAAAAGAAAAAGTTTGTGACTTTGATTTCTTTCACAAAAACATTTGAAGCCTAAGGACTTTGAACTCCCTACATAGCATAGTGACATCTGGTGGTTTGCAGTAATTATAGCAGCCATTCAATTTCGAAACGATAAATATAAAAGAATATTCTTTGGCTTGTACTACTAATCAATTAAAACTTAAAGATTTTTTAAAAATTGATATGATATTTTTAAATCAACTTTTTCTTTATTCATTTTGACAGCAGGTGCAATGGAGTTTTAAGTCACAAAACATACTATGTTGGTTAAATTGTAATTGTAAAGTATTATGCTTTCCCTAGATGTCTTAGCATTCTACAAGCAAGTTTAAGGGCCACATTATTCAGAGTCTCCATTTCAAGACCTAATATGTTGTATGGAACCAACAAAGTCTGATTCCATTTAAAAAGGTCCTCCGTACATCCGGAAACAACCAGTCCATCTTTTTGTAGCCCTCAGTATACTCTTGGAAATAATGTAATGGAACTGTGTATATTAAGTATATATTTTGCGTAGTTGTCCATCTGAAGTGAAATGTCATGTCTGGATTTTGTATATTTTGTGCTTTATAGCATAATGAGAACTAGAATCAATGCATCATTGTGTTTCTGTAACAACAGAAAGAGGGTAAACAGACCTTTAAAATAGACCTACAAATCTAAAGACACCAGTCAGAGATGAGCAACAGCAACTAAATAAAGAACCGGATCATTTTCCCATTTTGATGTCGAAGTGGACTGAAGATTTTTTATTTCCGACAGGACCAGAACGCAGCGTTGTATCACATCTAGTACGGCCATTTAGAGGAAAGTCATGTGATTCAAGATAACAAGGTCACATGATTTTCATCATGTCCACACGAGACAACTTATTTAACATGAATGGTTTTACTAAATCTAAAGGACACACTATCATTACAATAGTGTAATATGAACATTTTTATCATAATGTACGCATACGTTTTCGAATTGATTCAAATTACATCGTCGATATTAAATACATTTTTTGGTTTTATATTTAATATGTAAGTCAATAATCTAACTTCTTCTAAACTGAAAGTAACTCTTTCAATATCCCGGAAACACCCGGTGTTTAATTCTGGTCACATGACTGAACAAGTGAAAAAAAATTTGACCAATAAGTCAACTCAGGAAAGCTCGACTTAGCTCTTCTTTTCTACTCACACGTTAATAATGCGTGGGCTGATTTGTGGGCCTAAATACGCCGCGTGTGGGATTGTTTTGAGCACGTGGGGAATTATAATGTTGGTGAGTTTCACTCTTCGCTGCTTTTCTCTTTTTTATTCTTGGTAATCTTACCATTGTTTTCGATAGACTAAAAACCGTGTCCTAAGAAGACAACAAGGAACCTTGTAAATAGTTTAGTTTGATTGCAACTCTTACTGATGGAAATGGGGTATACAAAATAACACCATACGTTTCAGCAGGGATACAGCTACTTAATGACCATAAAGACGAATGAACAACTCCCTAAAATAGTTTAGCTAAAACTGACTGATAATGCATTCGTTTAAGCCAAATGACCCTAACATGTCAATGTACAGTACAGTAACGACGTTGAAACTAGAGTACCTTTTACACCTGTGATTTCAATCAAAGGTTTGTGGCAGCCCATGGTTCTAGGATTTCAATATCATGTTTTTTAAGCGACAACAAAAAAAAAAAAATTATATACTTGGTTAACGAAATTCCATTTATAATAATGTAGATGTAAAAAAAAAAAACAAAACAGTTATTCCAAGCTTTTTAGGATTAAAAAGAAAAAAAATAAGATTTCGCCCCTCAATTATCAAATTATTTTATTTTATTTTTTTATTTTAAATTTTTAATTATTTTACTTATTTTTATCATACATATTTTAAGGTTACTCCTCCTTGGATTATTGCTAGTATAGTCAGTTATATACTATTCTGCTTTATTTCGTTGATAAATGTGTCACTTTAAAAGGTTCCAGTTTCATAAAATCAGTGTAATGAAGTATTACATTTTCTATAATCACACCATGGAAAAGTATCAAGGAAACATTTTTGATAGTTTTTAGTCATAGAACTTTAATAGATTTACTTTGTACTCAATTTCAGAATTTTTAAAATGAGGAAGAAAGAAGGAAGAAAATATCATTCTGCCATCACTTACTTACTGTTTTTTGATAATACTTGTCTGTGTCAGTAGACTGCTATTTCTTAAAGAAACTGGTCTTGTGTATATAAGAATATGGTAAAAATTATTATTTTCATGAAATGGTTTTGACATTATTAGGTACAAATATTTATAAACCATAGCATGAGAAGTATAAGAATATTCAACATGAAATTAGTTTATTTGATGACGAAGACTCCTTTTGTTTATATGTATAGCCTAAAATGTGATTAAGAAAAGTTTACAAAAATATTAATTGAATCTTAGTTCAGTATCTTAATCTTCAGTTTAACATAGCAAAATCAATCAACCCTGCCATGTTAATCGAAGGATCCATGAATGAACAACAATGAAACTTTTTTCTCCCTCAGGCAGTGCTAGGGATTTTCTTCATCACACATTCAGCTCTGCTGATAGAAGATGTGCCTGTGACAGATGAAGACATCCACCAAGAGTAAGGTTTATATTATCACACTTAACACCAGATTTCTGTCTATATGGCTGCACCCAGGCCTGATACCTTTTAAACACTTTATTAGAGCTACAGCTTCAGAAATCCCTCATATACTCAGAAGTTAGTCAAGGAGTTCCACAAGGCTGTGTGCTTGGACCAGCTCTATCCATCTTATATATGCTTCCTTAAGGCAATATTTTTTTATATGCTCAATAATATTCTATTGTTATGCAGATGAGACCCAATTGTACTTGTCAATGAAGCGTGATGAAACCTTCATGCATGCCTTAAGGACATAAAGATCTGGATGTCCAGCAACATTCTGCTGGTAAACTTAGACAAAACTGTAGTTACAGTACTTGACCTGCAACACCTCAGAAACATGTTTTCTAATAATATACTTATTCCAGATGTCATTGCCCTGGACATCAGCACCACAGCTAGGAATCTTGGAGTTCTCTTTGATCAGGATATGCCTTTAACTCTCAAACAAATTTCTGCATTTCCTCACCAATGTAACATTGACTTGTGGTTCCTAGAGTCTCCAAAAGTAGAATGGAAGGCAGAGCCTCTAGTTATCAGTCTCCTCTCCTTGGAACCAATTGTCACTTTATGTCCAGGAGGCAGACACACTCACATTTAAGAGTAGACTTAAAACCTCCCTTGATAAACAATTTTCATGATGCACCAAGCTCCTCTCTCCTCCTCTCCCGCTCTGCTGGTTACTAACTTGATTTCTTCTCTCTCTGATAGTATTGTGCTTTTTCATCTTTCTCTCCTCTGCCTGTTGCTTTCTGCAGGTATTTCTGCAGGTTTTTTACATATTTGTCCTATAATGATAAGTATTAGTTTTATTTATTGGTCTCATTATTATTATTATTATTATTATTATTATTATTATTATTATTATTATTATTATTATTATTACATATCTTTATGTGGTACCTGTATTGTGTTAGTTGCATAATGTGCAGGTTGCTTTGATGATGCTATCTGCTAGATCGGGCTCACCTCCAGTGACTTTTTAAAAACCTTGAAATGTTGGTTATGAATTTTGTATATATTTTTTGATATTCGATACATTCTTGCCGCCTATAGATTGTAGATGCACCTGTTGTCTTCAGGATGCTTTCCAAGAAGATACAGCTTCATGGGAAAGCCCATCTCTGCCACAATAGATCTATTGGGATCAACCTTCCCCAGTCAAGATCAGATGGGATGGCATCAGATGGTTATAGGTTTCCCTTTCAATCTTCCCTATGGTGCTAATGCCCAACTTAAAACTGCTGACGATGGTGGTAAATGGGTCCCCAGTGCTGAGATATCTAAAATCATACAAAGATTGTCATACCAAATTAATTCATAAGTGAGCAAATGTGTACCTATGCAAAGGCTTATTAAATTGATTGAACAATTTAAAGGAATCTCAAGAAGGTGTACACACTGTTCATACTCAAATTAGGCAATGAGGCAGATCTCTCATTACGCATGACTGGATCTACTGGGAACTCTGGCACTGCCTTCGCCCTTAACTATCAGTTCTTGCAGAAAAATGTGATAAACAGACCGATCACAAGATAAGTATTGACCATAATCCTGTACATATGTCGCAGTTTTTAGGCTAATTATCTAAAATCTGAAAGGCTGATTTCTTGCAGCTTTTTTTTCTAATGATACAGTCTGCTATATTTGTTAAACTCATGAGTTTTTGTGTCTGTCGGTATGTGTGTTAGACATGCTGCCAGCCGCTGTTAGGAATCAACTGGATCAAAGAAACATGGACATATTTGAGTGTTTCAGTACGAAATGTGTACTTTTTTGCGTGCTGTAATGTTTTTGTGTGTCCCCACAGTACAAACCCCCCTCAGAAGATCTACGACCTGTACAACAAGGTGGGCTACAACTGCTTCATAGCAGCTGCTATCTATATCCTGGTTGGAGTGTTCTCCTGCTGCCAGATGAGGCTCAACAAGCAGAAGGTAATTAGTTATTTGTTTGGAGTTGGTGCTATTTACCTTTGCTGAGATGAATGTCACAGGTGAGAGAGAGTTCGCCCCAACTCTAGAGGTATCTCTTCATGCAGATATCATTGGAACTGCTTTTTTCTGCTGAGAGAATCCCTAAGTGGGTGCATGCATTTAAAAAGAAAAAAAAGAAAAAAATTCCACTGGGCTTCGTTCATATCAGAGAGCATAGCACAATAATAGGGTTAATAGCTATATATATACTATAATTATACTAACAGGGTTAATAATATTACTAACAGGACTAAATTAAATGGTAACAGTAATGATCATAATAATTAGAGCAGTGGGTGTTGATCAGGCTCATGGGGCATTAGATGATCTGCAACCATGGATCCAGACTCAGGAGCAAAAGAAAAAACCTGCAGAAAGCAACAGGAGGAAGAGAGGAGAGAGACAAGAAAGTGCAAAACTGTGGGATAGAGGGGGGACAGTTAGAAACAAGCGTTTTTGAGGTGTTAATGAGCACGGGGAGAGAAGAGGCGGTGGAAAGGGAAGCTTTTGCTAGGTTAAACTTTTATTGTAAGACAACAACTACTGTGTGAAAAAGCACAGCCCTGGCATTCATTTAAATTAGACAACTGCACTGTATGAACAAAAACTAATGAGTGGAAAGCTCCAAGAGCTTCCCCCACAGCTTAAGTGTTCGCCGAACAATAAAAAACATGTTAAAAAGAAAAAAATGATATAGTAATAATTTTTATCAAAGGGGTGAAAGTTCCCAAATATTTATTTTTTTATTTTTAACATTATAATACACACAAAAGTCTTGAACAGATCATGTGTGAAAGAAGTGTAATCATGATAAACATCTCAAGTGATGCTAAATCACTTTTATGATTAGATTTACTTTGAGGGATGGATTAACAGGGTGATTGTTACAACCTTTAATTTGTACTGATATGCATGTTTTTTGCATATCCTTCTTCAGGGGTACCTGGTGCATTAGTGCCACCTGCTGGACTGATGAGCTCCTGGCAGCAATGTGACAGCAGGAGGATGTATTTGGATGGTCACCTGTACTCTGGTTGCTGCCTTCTGTCTTGGGATTTAAAATTCCTTGTCACAAGCATCAGAAAATAAAATGGACACTATGTGAGAGCAGACCAATGTTCTGCACCTTCATACATTTAAGATGAGATTAATTCTGCCTCTGATCACAAGTGCTTAAATTATGTGATTGCGGAAGAAAAAAAATAATCACTGGAGTTAACCAGTTCTGTCAAAATATTTAAACATTTCAAAATATTTTTTCTTGACTTGTTGTTTCATACGTACTGTACTATTCAAGAGAATGTATTTCAGATAATTACCAGTACCCAACTGTGTGTGGAATGTTGCATGAAGTTACTAATTTCTATAATCTATTTTCTCAGAAATTACACCAAATGCAGTCCAGCTGCTGGTGCTGGTTCTATCTATGCATTAGCACATCAGAGTTATGAGTTGAGCATCTTATACTCAGGTGTTAGCCTTGTGTCTTCTCCTGTAGCTTTTACTGAAAACATATTTCATACATGAAAGCATCACAGTAACTAGAAAACACACTTAGTAGAGCAAGGCCCGTGTCAAAGAACATACACCAGACTTCAGAGGAAAAAATTCAAATCCATAGTAATTGGACTTATGGATCTGTTACGATGTAAATCGTACTTTTTGTGCAACTCTGCTGACAAATAAACAAACAAACCATCAAAAATGCAGAAACAGCTGATTACATAACATCCTCAGTTGAGGTAAGCATAAAATGCACTCAGTAAAGTGCAAACCATCAAGGTCTGTCCCAAAGAAAATGCACAGGTGATCATATAACCTCATTGGCAGGATTAATGATTTAACTGGTATTTTTAATTTATGGTTCAGTCAAGCCACAATCACTTGTTTTGTACCAGTGGGATTTTTGAGTTTGCTGTTGGACTGTAGGCACCTAGAACAGTAGAAAGTGTGCCGATCACTTGTTTATTTGACACAAGCCTTGAGATTCTATTTCATCTAAGCTGGTTTAGCAATTATCTCGAGCTGCTGTTAGAGCAACAAGTCCTTTTATTTCAAACCTTCCAAAGTTCAGCTTATTCACAGTCAGCTGGATGACACTTTTAAATTTTTCAACTTACCATCAAGATCTGTTGATGTAATTACCACAATTTAAGTTTCATAATGAAATTAATCATATCTACAGGAAAATATTAGCTATATAATAAAATAAAGATCACACTTAAAAAAACAATACAAGTTTAGTTTGATAACACAATCTAACCCTAACCTCTTCCTAGTAAACCATCTGTTATTAAATCAGGCAATAACAACTACTCAAACTCCCTTTGAAAAACATAGTTTTTTAGATCATTTTGTCAAAGGCTGAGAGTAAGCTTCCTCATTCAGTCCAGGTTTAGTTTGGGATACTGTGAACATTTTCTTCAAATAATTTCTACCCTGCTGCAGCAATAAGTATGTCCACCTTGTCCTAATGTAATGTATTTTTGCCTGGATGGACGTTATGAGAGAGGCAGTTTTATGTCTACAGCATTTCACTCAACAGGTATATTTCATGCTTCAGTTATAGTTGAATTCAGTTAAAAATGTTGTGGTGGACAGTTTGTCTAATGGACACTGGAACCATTTAATAAACCATACATATTGGTTCCAAGTCACACTTTAAACAACATACCTAACCTTATTCAGAGTCTATTGGCTAGGTTTTTAATGTGGCCTTGACAGAACCAACCTACTTAGTATTTGCCCGTTAAATGAAAATGTCATACAAATCAATTACTTGAAGAAAACTTCTCATTGTTTATTTAATTTTCTTAATTCTACTGAAATGAGTCACAATGAATGTAATTACTTTTTTTTTTTAAAGGGGCTATGTTTAAGTTTTTTTTGTTCTTGCTACACAGCCAATGTTAGCATTAACACGTGATTACTCATCAGTCTAAAAGAATCATTAAACTTTATGCAATTACTCACAAGAGCTGTTTCAAGTAGTGAAAAGCGATGCCAACGTTAACTTGTTTTGCTGCTATTGCTAGCATGCTATCCAGCTAACCCCAGCAAGTCTGCTTGTCAAGTCACTTATTGTCCAGTCTGCTCTCATTCCAACTTGAGGGGATGAGGCCCCAGTGCTGCTCAGAGGGTGCACTGTAACCTCGTAAACACGACAATGACTGAAGCCTTTGGCAAGCTACCAGCAAGAAACTATATTTGGCAGGAGAAATTTTTTTTATATGTAGCCCTTTTAAACACAGATCAATAGAAAAAATGATGTTAAACAGATCCTGCATGGAATATTCTATTAATATTTCTATATTGTGATACTGTTTTCTATGCGGCTGGGCAGAAGGAAAAGGTACTGCAGCTCCAGTCCTTCATTCTGACTCTGGATGTGACCCTCAATCTCCTTCAGCTCTGTTTTGAACCTATCAATCAGCTCCACAGCCTGCTCCTCAGTGAAGTGCTCCTCTGTGTATTGGCCCAAAGGAATCTAGGAGGAAAAAGACAGAGGAACTAATGCGGGTGCTGTATCATCATCACTGCCAGGGCAAGTCAACAGCATTACAGCCCTACTACAGCAGAACTGAAATGTTTTTGGCAAACACCAAGGAAACAATTGAAAATATAAAATGTTCATTTAAATTACATTTTTGCTTCCAGGAACAAATTGTTCATGAAAAGCATAGCCTTCACTATTGGTTTACTCCTTGGAGCCTCTGCCTCAGCACCCTAAAACAGGTATTTGCACTCACCACCTCAATTAGGAGGTGGTGACCTCATACAAACACTATAAAACCCCAGGCAACCTACTGCTTGTTTCCCTTTGGAACACAGCGATTGAAAATGCTCACCAACAGTGGCCAGGTGGGGACATATTTAGAGGGCTACAGACATACCCAAAGATTTGGAGTCCCATAAGGTAACTATATGGGATAGGTACTATATGTGCCATGCCCTCTAATGGCTTTCACTATTGGTTATCACCAAAGGTGACATTAGGGAGGTTATGTACTCCTTGTTGGAATACAACCAGCCCAGGCCAAATTACAGGTAAACCTGTAATATTGTGGAGGCAGAAATCTCAGATCTATAAACCTGGACAAATTAAACCTAAGCTGTATGCCTGGAGAAATACAACCCACCATTATTTGGGTGAATCAACTCTTAAACTTATCAGTCATGTCAGCTCATTAAAACTAGAATTTGGAATCCTCATTTATTGCATAATCTGTTACTATACAAACCAGACAGAGGTGGACTCACAGCATCTGGTTGTGCTCTCCCCAGATGCCATGTGATAGCCATCTGTACACAGGACTGACTGACATCAGGAAGGGTGGCCATGATCATCTCCATGGTAACAGCATCCTTGTCTGTTGGTGGGGGTTGTCTCATGGTGCAGGGGGTGTTAGGGACCCAGGCACACCAGTCAAACTGAAAAAAATAAAAATAAACAGGCAGAGGGATGCTGGTATTATTGACAGGCCAATCCCTTCCTGAATTCAAAACAATCTAGAACATTCCTGATGTTGTGAAGTCAGTGCAATAGACATTTGAGTCGAAATTCAAAACCATCAGTGAGCTAGAAGTGTGTGAGTGTTCAGCACCTGTCCATTGTTTGTAGCAGCATGCTGGGCTGTACTGGTGAAGATGGCCACTGCCAACAGGGTGGACAGTTCCTCTCTGGTTCTGAGTTTACTGGGTAGACCTGAAATACATCCATCATCAAGTGGAAGATACACATACTGTAGATGCAATATATCATCTCTTTTCCTAAAAATGGATTCATCTGATTTTTGCTTAACTTGTCCCCTGTACAGTTGCAGTTATTTTAGATATTTAATATTTTTAAGTCAGGCGCTACTATTGGCTTAACATAAAGACTATTTTTGAACTTTGGAGAGAACCAGACTACTATTTAAGGTATAATCTAAATATGTCACCCTCAAGAAGAGAGTGAAGAAAAGTCTTTCCCAAAAAGTTTAACTATTCCATTTTATAAAGCTTTACATGCTTGATCTGTGTGAAATATTAAGGATGAAAATGCAAGATATTAATGGCTCACCAAAGTTGGGGAGCTCTGTGAAGCCCTCATGTGATATTTCTTTTATCCAGGCTTGGAGCTCCAGGTCTTCTTGCACATCATGGTCTGACTTGTAGTACAAGCTTACCATACCCGAGACAAAACTGAAGGAAGAGTTGTGTACATTTAGTAAGAGGCACATCTGGTGTCCTTAGTGGTGTCCAAGATGTACTAATTTTGTTATTCCTCAATGATAACCCTTTCTCCACTGCTCAAAACAATAATAAATAAAATTTCACAGTTTTTTATGGGTTAGAGTTAGGGTTTATACCAGCTCTCTGTAAAATTAACTATGCAGCCTGTTAGAGCTTTGAGTAAACTCTTATATTATGTTTTAATATTGGGATTGCAGCCACTTTCCACATGGTTTTACTCCAGTGTGATTGTATCGTGTGGGTTAATTATGGAGAAATTAGGTACAGAGTGGTGCAAGGACTGTACTGAAACTGTGTTTATGTTTATTATTATCATTATTATCATCATTTTTATGCTCCCTCAAAATGAATTGCATTTTGAGCACTTAAAGGTGCTTGAAATTTCACAAAGCATTGCATGTGTGTCAGACAAGATATTTCATGGGTCTTACCAAATAGAAAAAAGACAAAAAAGGCCTCTAGTGCCATACCCTAAAACCAACAGAAAGTCAGCAATTTTGAATTTACTGCTCAACTTTGGTGTAGCTCATGGAATCTCCTCTTAAACTCCATTTTCAACATTTCTAGTGCTTCCATGCATTGGTGCACATACTTGGTGCCCCATTCATTGTTATGTATGCTAACTTCCCAGTCTATTCCCAAATCTCCAATGGTTTGACAAAACTTGTCAAAAATGCCTCTGTCAATCATTGTGCTTTTGAGGCTTTTGCAGTGCTGGAAGGATACCTGGAAATTTTTCTCTTCTTTTCAACAAATAAAAATCAACAGTAGTGCGGTTTCCGTAATATCATTACATTCAAAAGACCCAAATTTTTACACATCTCTTGCAACTGATTGTGCCCGTGACTCCTATTTCTTCAATTCTCTTTGTAATTGTACTTGCCAATAACCTTAAAGAACATCAGGCATCTTTTTTTTTTTTTTTTTTTAAATCAGGATATTCCTCTTTTGCAGTTAAAAAATGCTCTACAAAAATGACTTCAGTGAGGGCCTTTCTGTTCTTTGCTTCTTGCCACACAAAATTGAGCCAGCATGGCTGGTTCTACTGATTTTGCCTGAAAAATTTATGCTACGGAGTAGCTAGTTCAGTTTTCATTGTACAGCATATCCATGGCAACATGACCAGTTTCAATATTTCGACATGAAATAGGAAGTTGCTGTAACTGAAACATTTTCAAACCTGCCTCAAACTTCACATATTTGAAAAGAGGTCTCACTTGAAGACATGTAAATAACAGCTATAGTCATAGTGCTACCTGTTGGCAACAGGAAATGACATGATTTATACTCTTTCTAGAGGTTAATCAGATCCATCTCAAATATGAGCAGAAAAGCCTTAAGATTGCTTTATTGTGTAGATTGTGAGATAGCACTGAATGTTGTTTCCCTGGCATTCCAATGTTTTGACATGAAAACAGAAACTTTTAACTCAAATCTACATTCTCAGATCTTTCCCAAATTTCTCATTTTATAAGAGTCCCAGCCTAAAGACATCGGAAGGCCCAATATTGAATCATGGCAATAGTGAAACCTAGTGGCCACTGCCCTCAACAGTGTACTGTTGTGCGAACTGGAAAAACTAGAGACATGCACAGCTGCTGTTTGGGGACTACATCTTTCCCTTGCAGACTGGGCTATGTGCTGAGCCCATTCCTTTACTCACGGTTCCATCTGTGTTCCATCCTATAACGCCAACACCATAGTTAAATTCACAGTCGACACCAACGTGGTGGGACTGATCACCAAAGGTGACAAGTCTGCCTACAGAGAAGAGGTACAGATGCTGACAGAGTGGTGCACAGAAATTATTCTGATTTTTAACACCGAAAAAAAGAACCCATAATTGACTTTAGGAAGATGCAGGATGTCCATTCATCATGGCACATTAACTGCCCTTTCAAAACAGCCAATTCAACTAAATCTTAAATGCATCATTATTTACCATTCTCCTCTTACTATTAATTTATACTGTTTTCAGGGAAATACATTTCAGTTTACAATCACGGGACTTCATGTCCTTATATATATTTATGGTATATTAACTCTCTGAGTCTTCCAACAAATAAAAATTATGGCAGAGATCTGATATTCAGATATATGATGTTCTTCTGGGTTGTCCTCTTTCTACAGAAATGTTTCACAGAAATTGTGGTCAGCATCAAACATAGAAACATAAGGATACCTGGTATATTCCATTTCATTCATAAATACATTACATTACTGAAGATAAAAGATGCTCACAGTTTGCTTTTACTTTAAATCTGACATTTCTTGGTCTTTTCACAATGAATCAGACCCAGCAGCAGGCTCCTGCCAGCTGCTATTATAGGCTTTGTTTTTTTAGTATGAGCATGGTGTGTGCCATCTACCTGTGTATGGCGTCCCACAGCTTCAGACTGTGTTCTCTGTAGAAATAGTTTGGGAGCTGGGATACTTCTCTGTCAGTAAAGTCATTGCTGGGCTGGAGGGAGCGGTAAGTCAGTGCCTTGTACTCCCTCTGAGCCAGAATCAACAGGCCATCACCACCTGTAGACACAACCTTCACACAAACATGATCATCACCACAATGATGACAATCATAATTATTAATCATCAACAAATATACTCACAGCTAGTGAGTGTATTTGTCATTTATTTTATATAAGACATCGATGATTAATAATTTAACTATTATGATGATGAGGTCCTGGTAACTATAATCACTGGGAAGGTATGTCAAGCCCACATCAAATAAATTCTAACATCCAAAATCCCATTCAAATGCACAGTTTCGGAGTGACACACCCGTTTAAAGATGCCATTAGCAGAGATGAGCTGAGTGCGCCCCCTACAGTTGATCTCTAGAGTGTAGCGCAGATGAGGGGTCAGGAGCTACAGCAGGAAGACATAGAAAACTGTTCAGGGTACAACATGACATTTTTGTCTCCAATATGAGCTTGTTTCAAATAAAGGTCAGGTTCTCTCTGCATTTGAAGTAAATTAAGGCCTTGACCACTTCTGGGAATTATTATGTTGGTGTGACATTGACCATATGTAAACTTAAATTAACGCTCTACTGTATCCTCAGAATTGAAAATGGTAAAGGTATAGAGTAAATCTTCTGACTGAAAAGTAAAGTCCTGAATAAAGTGACTTTTACTTTTATTTACCTTATACACAGGGTGTACAGCAGGCAGCTGTCTCAGAGTGGCCACACAAAACACCTCTATAACCAAGTGTGTCCTAAGTAGGTGCGACAGCAGCTGGAAAACCTGAAACTCAGAGTGACGCACCCACATCTTAGCCAATAGCCATGCCAGAGGTGGGTCTCTGGGTAGAAATATGGGTGTGTCAAGGCCTGGAGTCTGCTCTAGCTGAGGACAAGGAGAGGATACTATTAAAAGGAGTCCTGTCCACTATAAAAGAAAACTTGAACCTTGAAAATATATATATAGATCTATATCTATATATATATAGATATAGATATAGATATAGATATATATATATATATATATATGCATTTCGAGAATGTGCTATTTGAAAAAAATAAGGGAAGGCTATACAACTTTTCTTCAATCAGCATTTAATGTTTTCATACCATTAGTTCCGGTTTATTTTCAGTATCTTTATGTTGTCATTTATATATCTTTTAAAAAATGCTTCCAGTTTTACTTTCTCCTTTACTTTTAATATTGTGAGATTTTCATAAATATATCCCATGTTTCCATTCTTTACCATTTTTAATAAACCTAACTTGGACTTATAGTCATTATGCTCAGATTTTTATAGTTTTTTTCAGATTTATAATTATTATACTCTGATTTTTATAAACATTTCTTATTTACATTCAAAATTCTTGAATTTTCATTCAATATTTTTATATTTCAGCTAATTTTGTTAGAATTCCATTGCGTATTCAATATTCTTTGATTTTATACAGCTGTCTCAGATTTAGATTCTATATTTTCAAATTTATTTCAATATTCTCATATTTTGAGTATTTTAAGGGGGCATTTTGATCAGGTGTCTTCTTTTTTTAGGCTTTTAATACTCTCAGTCTTTTATTAAAATTGAACCTTCTAATAACAAATTCTGAAAAAATTATTTTCACTCATTGGCTAAACTTTGATTCTTCTCGTCACAATACAACTAAGTTTCATTGCATATAAACTTTGCATGTGTGATCTTTTGCATACACATTAGTTACATGTTGAGTTACTTTAATATATCTATACAGGTCTATGGGAATGAATGATATACCTGTATAGCAATAGGTATGAGTCCTTTTTCTGGGTGTTGGTACAGGAGACAAAGCGGAGCTGTGATGTACTGAGGTCTACCCTTGATTGTGTTGGTGGGAATCCCATCCATGATGACATAGTCTAACAAGTAGATATTCCCTGCCTGAACAGGGGAGAAGCCGAAAAATAAAAAGAATTAAGGACATGGAGGAGTGAGAGAGTATGTGATAATTGAACAACTCTGAGCCATGAATGAGAAAGCTTTGCAGTTGTTAAATTTGGGGTGTCATTAAAACCTGTTTACTATATAATATAATGCATTTGTCCACCTTGAGTTCTTTGTTCAGGTTGGTCCTGGGATACATCGAGCTCTGTACCATGCATGACGTGACAGGGAAGTTCTCTGGCAGCTGCTTGCATCTCTGGATCATCCTTGGGTTGGAGCCATTCAAACACTGGTAGCCAAAGAACCAGTCCTCTTTCCAGTGCTCCATACAGTATTCTGAGTCAAATACATATATACTGGTTGAGTTATCAACTCTGGATTTTTCTTTCATTGTAAGATAAATGTGTATAAACTACTATGCTTGCTAGTCAAGTTCAAGCAGCCTGTTATATTAACAAAGATAACTATTTTGTTAGAATTCAACAACTTGGCTTTGATACAGTGTCTATGTCTAAGACTCATATTACAGCCTTAAAGAGAGTGGTGATAATTACTGGCTTTCAGAAAACACATTGTGTAATAGAAATTGTTGGAACAAAAGCTAAACCAGAAGTAGGACAGATTGCTAGCTCTGCATTTGACTGCAGAGACAACTCATACAAGCCCGTTCCCATTTTTTGGCAACCAATTCTCAGTAAAATTACAGGGACTAACTGTTAACTGTTTGATCTGTTTGTGAGTCTAAAAAATCTTGGAGAGTCAAAACATTTAGTAAATGGGTTTTACTAAATACCTACATACCTGTTGTTATGAACCACTGTAAGAATAAGGGTTTAAACAGCTAATTTTTGGTTTTTTGTGCAGTGCAGGAGTGAAATTTGGTTATTAGCGATAATTATCAATTATTATTAGAATTAATGAATCTTTTTAATCTAAATTAATAATAAATGGAGCACCAGCGGGAAGACCCGGACCAATAACCAAATAGTGGATGTAGTCTCAAAGGGGTGTTCACTTAGAAGTGCCAATATTTGGGATATATTGGTATTTCTAGAGTGAACAGAGAAGGAGTGGAGGTCGGCACTGACTCCGTCAACCAGCTTTGTATCACAATATGCAAACAGCAAAACACCAGGGCAACTTCTCTTTAAAATATGACAGGATTTATTAACATCAGTAACATCAATCTGCAATTAATATCACTCCTGTCTAACAGATCCTATCATATGCAACATGATAGGATCTGGCTACCAACTACAAATCACCAAGAAGTATTGGCGCGTGCGTGTGTTTGTATGTGTGTGTCTGAGGGGAGGCGGAGCAAGATGCGGGACATGACTCGTTACGGTCAGGTCACGTGAGAGTCAGCAGGAAGGAAGTCTGTCGAGTGTAATGGCAGCTCGCCGATAACGTGACTTCAATAAAGGAAAACAGCTGAGTGGGAAGTTCAAACTTCCTTGCGCTCAGGTGTTCGTGTAAGAATGTGTGTGTTAGTAAGGAAAGAAAGAGGTAGAAGTGTTCAGCAGCAGTGTTCTGGGGATTGTGATCAAGGGGCAGTATTTATCTGTGTTACACAGAGACTCGCTCGGCTCAGCTGATGAGCGGTGTGAGTCTGGACCTTTAACTAACATCATCAAGTACTGGTCTTGATCGCGAGTGCAGAGCAAGACAAAATTGATCTGCTGCAGACGGATCAATTTACAGTTCACTCAAGTCTGGTGACATAAGTGAATGAATAGCAACAACAGCACAAACAATACTTTCACAATATTGTAACAGCAGCAGTTTAACACACGCTAATTGCTAACATCTGACTACATCTGAGCACCTAACTATGACTAGAGCATTCGCCGCGTGGGACGGGGTCTAATCTCAGGAGCGGTTAATTTTGCCACTTCTGTCGGCGAGGAGTTCACTGGTTGTAGCTTGGACCTTTGAGTTTCAGGAGTTCCTATGTTAATATACTTTGGGTGACGTCAGGGTTTGGGACTGACCGTGGCAGATTTCACCCAATGGGAGCCATGGATTTTGGGGGAGCGCTGCTGGTCAGCTGACACTGTGTGTGTTGGGGGTCGCTCATTTGGTAGGTTGTTCAGCTGAGACCGCGTGTTGGGGGTTGCTCAGCTCAGGTCTTTGTCTTCCTCAGTTAGCAACACGTGGCCTTAGCTGAGTTCCAGGTTTGGGTGTGCCTGTAGGCCTTCTTTGTCTAAAGTCTGTTGGTGAGGCACAACGGTTGCCTTGAGCTCATGTCAGCACTGATAAAGTACCATAGTTAGACAAATCCGACACCTGTGTCCCATTCCACTTATCACTACACCAACATAAAACCTGGTCTGTCCAACACCACAGTGCCTGATTGTTCCACCATAGTAGTAGTTACTCTATAATGTGTGGTCTTGTTGAACTGTACAACAGATTTTTATATAAATTATGGGTCAGAAAATATTAGGAACACGTCTCAATATAACCCCCTTAAAATTCAACAGCACCACAAATTATAGCCTTGAAAATAGTGATTAAATAAATCAACATTCTCAAACACATTCAAGAAAAAAATTACTTTTATAGTCCTAATGAGAGGAGGTTTATGCAGGACTGTTGTATACACAAGTAACATTTAATTGAAACATTGTGTGTCATCAGTATTTCTAACTGAAGAACTTGATATAAAATCTAAAAAAATTGATTTATTTCATCACTGGAATAATCTGCAGTTCAGAAATTACTGGCGAATATATTTTTGTATCAGTAGGGAAAATATCTGAAATGATTTAACATTAGTTCAAGCCAGTTTCTCACTTATTCATGGCTGTTAAAGTAAACCGAAAATCTACAACTGACTAATAACACTGTTAGATTACCATCCAGGAATTATTTGTTCCGGCTGCCAATATATTGCACTAGGTTGGGCATAAAAAGTAAACAAAACAGTGCTGTCAAAGCTGTTGCTGTCAGACAAAGCGCTCCAGAATACTTTTGCTGCAAAATACTGAGTTTAGCAGTTCTTCTGCTGTAATAAGCCATTTCCAATTTGCAGAGCTTGGGTCTTGGTCTAAAAAAATGGTCTCAGTATTGCAACTACCAGTTTTGTAGCTGCAAGCATTGTAACTCATCCATGCAGCTTACATCATTGATTAGACAAACTGTGCATTGCAAAGATGACTGCCCCAGGTGACATGGAGTGCCTAGAAAGCAAGCTACAGTTACAAGTTTTGGAGCTGGAAGCTGAGAAGCTTCAAGTTTTGTAGCTGCAGCTTGCATTCCAGGGACTCTATGTTTTAACCTGGTGTAGCCATCTTTGCAATGTGCAGTTCTCTAATCAAAGACGGCTACATGGATGAGTCGCCCCGACATTAAGTAGTATGATATTTCTCTTTTTTTTTTTTTTTTTTAGAACTGCTTATCCAAAAACCTTCATTAAAGTTATTAAAGACAAAAAGCTAAATGTTTGGCCTTTAAAATATGTGTTTAATTTATGAAACTGTAAATACATGCACAAAAAGACATAAAAACACTTAAAGTGTATTTTATTTTACTTTATCTTTTTCTTTTATTTATTTTCATTTATGCGTTTTAAATCTTTCACACTGGTGATGAATAAAAGGACTATGTATTTAGTGTATAATGAACATTTCGAATTTCTTGTACAGTATATATTTTAGTGTGTAACAGGAAATTGCCCAGCCCTTACATTGGTAATGTTTTGCGGAGTATGTTGTGTGTATTAACCCACCAGCTATGGGGCTCCTCAGCTTCCAGAAGATCCGTCTGAAATCATCCAGATCATTCCAGGACTGCCCAAACCTGATGGCGAACTTTTTCAGAGACAGTTCCAGCAAGCTGGTGAGAGGAAACCATATGTGTGCACCTAGTATTCATCGCATTGTTGGGATGCAAATCAGATTATACAGTTACACTGTGAAAAACCATCTTTCAACGTATCCCTTTATTGATTTATTTTAGAATTAAGATTTGGTTTTGGTATCAAGAAACATTTCAAAATGTATAAGAACCAAAGATTGTTGTGTGTGTGTGTGTGTGTGTGTGTGTGTTTGTGTGTATTTGTGTGTAAACACAAGAATACCAACAAAAACACATGTACACAAACACAAACACACGAGTAATAACCAAAAATAGCAACTCCCCATAACATAAATCATTCAATTTTAAGGTGAAGTGTTAAGGTCTGGGCCAAATGTGACTTCTTACATCACCATATTAAAGTCTTCTCAATAATACTTGAAACGAAGAACATGCTCAATGAAGCAATAGAGATGGTCATAATTCAATGCAGTAGAATTTATTCTTACAAATAAGACATAAAACCTGAGCCTGTACCAGACCAGCCAGATTTACCAACTGGTTTGGGCATCCTTTTATACGATAAAGCTCTACTTAGCTAATTTCCATATTCAGTGTTTTTTTGCCTGCCTTCTAAAAAAGGAAAATAATGGAGTCATCAAATTCCTCCATATGGTTACTTTCTAATGGTATCTAAATATACCCTACTGTGACCCCAACTTTTCCATTGGTCTAAGGAGTCGCTCTGTCTATCTATTGTATTGGTGTTACACATCTTCTAGTTGGAGCCTTTTTTGCTGCCACCTACTGTCTCCATTATTTCCAAGGAAGCTGTCCTGCATATTTTTTAAAAAACCTACAAAAGTTTTAATTTGATTAATAATCATGGCATGATAAATGGTCTATAATCCTCAAAATAAGCTTTACTAAATCTAATGTGCTTCAACATACATGGGAGTTTATTTTATATCATATAGCCCGAGCATGTTGGTATGCAGACTGTACAAATCAGTACAGTATGTCCTAGAGTGACTACTGTGAACAGCTTGGTTTAATTTTATAGTGCTAAATAACTTGGTTCCCTTCCACATTGTTAAATGACTTGGATTCCTTCCACAGAAGACATGTTTTAAGGTTGGAGTAAGACTACGTTTAGTGTAGAGTTAGGGTTTGGCAAATAGTAGTTATGGTTAAGTCTCCAGAAAATGAAAAGATCTGGAGTAAGTCTTCAGGTAATTAATTGTAATGTCATCTGAAATTAATGTCATTTCATCTAAATTCATGGAGACATGTCTGTGTGTGTGTTTGTGTTTGTGTGTGTGTGTGTGTGTGTGTGTGTGAACCACCTACGCGTAGTGTAATGAATGTTCAAAGTCACTCCTCTTCTCATTTTCAAAGCGGACATCTTGGGGTAAATCTTCTTCTGTTTTAGCATCAATACATCTGGGAATCCCTGAAGCCCATGTTACCCATCTGACACAGAAACACACGTTACAACAGAAAAATAATACATAAAACTTTTTTAAAACATCCACTCTGGGAAGTGAAGCTTAATCTTTATGTTGTTGTGTTGTTGTTGGACCTGTAAATCTTCTGTCTCTCCTGCAGCTCTGTCTTCCTGTGTGCCAGCAGCTGAGGTGAGGAGTCATCCCTCAGTTTCTTAGCTAAAGAAACAGGAAAGGTCACTTTTGCTAACAACTCAGAACTACAAGGGCTAGTGGTCTCTGCCCCAAGGTTTAGGGAGGGTTGGGTCGCAGAGAGCCTCCTCTCTGAGTAGTGATAGATGCCCTTCTGGCAAACTGAGAATTCCTGTAATGTTCTCTGTGGAAAACTAGAGGGAAAATTTTTTTGCAGATAAAAACTTGGATTGCAGAAGCAAAAACTATTATTTTTTTAATATATGATGAAATTTGTGTTATCTTATGAGATTTCACTTGGTAGGAAAATAGGCCTCAGTTTTTAACTCCAGCTTTATTTAACATTTAAAGCAATGAAGTTATACTGTATCTCAGTTTAAAACAAAGTCTTCTGGTGGCCTTTGTTTCCTCTATGACCTCTCAGATGGAGACTACAGATAAAATATAAGAAAAACCCTGAATATCTTTGAACAATCTGTGAATATGTTTGGCTTTTTAATATATGTATCAGATCTCAGAATACAAATTAATTAGAACTCAATATACAAATGATTTAGTTACTGCTTGTAGTTTTTCTTGGAGTTAGAGTTAGGATGTAGCTTCAAAGGACAGGAAGAATTAGTGACCTTTTAATTTGCTGGGCAGATTTTAATTTGCTGGTAAGACTGTCTTTATACCACGAAGTAATCTAATGACAGTGTGAGTGAGACCACTTCCAGATGTGGTCTGGACAATCCAACTGCATTCTACTAATAATGCATTCTGCATGCATTAATGCAGCTGCATTAACATATATATGATATTTTAATGCAGGTATCACATGGTATCTCATCCAGATACAGATTTAATGTTAATACCAGGTTTAAAAAGAGTAACAGATAATGAAATAAGCTGCAGCACTAACTCAACTCTTAAATCAATATCCCAGAAATTGCATCTATAATCATTTACATTTAGACCAAATTTTTTTTAGTGCGAATGCAGGAAATAGTGTGTCTTCATGTAGAGAGGGGAAAAGTAAGTGTTTGGAGGTGGATGGTGGATGGACAAGCAGTGCATTGGACTCTGATGTGGGAAATTTCTTTCAATGTGGGTCCCCCTAACACCCGACCTGAAACATAGCCCTGACTCTTTTTCAAACCTTAATCAAGTCTTTAAGTTTTCTAACCATGATTTATTTTCAGTAAGCACAACTTCCCCTGACCTTAACCACACCATGGTTGCTATGCATAAATATTGAAATAAATACTGAAACACGACTGGGATCTGGATCAATTTCATGCTAAAATGGACACCAAGTTTGCACTACACCTTAAGTCCAAACCACTCCGTTCACCTCATCACAGATTGGTTCATATAAGGGCTGGTTCATAGCAGGTACATATGGGCAAAAGATAATAAAAAGCTGAAAGTATGATCAGTTCAGTTTGCATGTCCCTGGCCTTGCGCCAAACAAACACAAAACCTGCTACTTTGGCTGCTTTGCTCAAAGGCACCTTGACAGAATGTTTACAGATGACCATTAGGATATGACTCTGAATGCCTCAAATCTTCCTACCTGTTCCCTGTCTTATTTCCACCTTCATGTCTCCTATAAGCCAGCGGTAGCAGGGGAAAGTCACTTTGTCTCCACCCGGAGGCTCCACTTTGACATAGCAACAGAACCAGTTATCTTCAACCCAGTACTTCTGTTTCTCCAGTCTGACCAGTAGCAGGGAGCCCAAAGGGGAAGGACTGGTCACCTTGTATTGGTCCACCTGATGGAGATGGATGAAGAAAGAGAAAGTAAAAAAGACATATATTAATCTCAAAGTAGTCATACATTTAAGCATGAACAAACACTACGGTGTTCAAAGTATATTCTAGTTGATCATCTTTGAGACACACATTCATCCAAACAATTAATGTGTGTGGCCAGAATATATAATAATGAAAACCCCCCAGCGTGTTTTGGGTCTTGGCCCTCCTGACATTTGGACATGCCAGGAAAGTCTCCAGGAGAGGTCCAGGAGACATCCTGATCAGATGACAAACCACCAAGAAGCAATAGTTCTACCCTGTTCTACCTCCACTGTATTTGAGTTCCTTACCAAGCATATAGGCCCAGCCTCCTTGTTTAGGAAAATTATTTCTTCTTCCAGTCATTACCCAAAGCTAATTACCAAAGGTCAGCATTGGCAGATTGATCTGTAAATAAAGAGCATCGCCTTCTGACTTAGCTCTCTCTTCACTACAGCAGTCCGGTCCAATGATTCTGTCACTGCTGCCTCCGGAGACCACCTGTCAATTTCACATTCCAGCTTACTCTCCCTCAAAAATATCCTGAGATTCTTAGATTTTCTGGAAACTTAGTTGGCAAGATAAAAGGTGACCACAAGGGAGCTAGTGCCTGGTCCAAACATGGAAGTTCTTAAATTAATTCTAGAATTATCAAATCAAAATCAGAAGGTAATAGTTTTGCATTTCATCATTTCATACCTCTTCAGATGGGACATTCCCTTAATAAATAAATGGATGCTATTTCCACTGGCTTCTTCTTATTGTCTACTAGCATTAATTGCTACTACTACTTAACACCAGTACTTGACTACTCTCTAGTTTGTTAATTTTTTTTTTTAAAGCAATCATGGTTTATCTGCACTATAATGTTCAGAGAATGCATTCAATCACCAGTCATGGGACTTTCAATGCTAACAGTGACTCAGGGATTTATTTTCAAAGATTCATAATTCACCAACAAAATAAAGGACATACAGTATAATATAAATAAGTGCAATACCATCCCTCCATTAGAACTTTATCATAATAGATGGCAGTGAGAAATTGCACATCAACGCATGAGTGATCAAAGAAAGTAGGAGGAAATTAACAAATAAATATAGACGTAGACTTGAGTCCAGTTTGATGAACAAATAAGGTTGGGATGGTTTGAGTGTTTCCAAATCACACACTTACTGCTCCTCGACAGAAGTCTAGTCCAGGGTTGTCCAGCAGGGTGCGCTCACTCTCCCCTTTCTCCCCCACCAGGGTCACAAAGATGTAGTTGTTGGTGCCTGAATACTCTGATGTACCAGTTGCTACTGTTACGGTGTAGACTTCCATCTGAGGGAATGGACAGGCACAGACACAGATACCCACACACAGTATCACGTTGAGTAGGGGTTCAGTTGACGTCCTTGAAGACTATCTATCTATCTATCTATCTATCTATCTATCTATCTATCTATCTATCTATCTATCTATCTATCTATCTATCTATCTATCTATCTATCTATCTATCTATCATTACAATGTACGCCCAATGCAGAGACAGGAAGTAGTAGGCTCTTTATGTATTAGTAGAAAGTGAGGTTGTGGAAGTCAGGCCAAAGGCAGCTCCGTAAAGAAAAGGTTTTTCCCAGTTTGCTGTGGAAGAAAAGGACTGTCCTGCACAGAGACCCTTCCTCAACCCCTTCCAGCACCTTTGGAATGATATACAACACTAATGCCACTCAGTATCACTGCTGATCATTGTCGATGATTGACCTTACCTAAACCAAACATCCTAAATCCACAAAGCTGACTATCAACTGTCTCAGTTAACTCTAGGTTAAATTAATGACATCAATGTGTCAGTGTATTGGCAGTTAATAAGATGAACATCTTGATATCACTGAAGAAGTTGACATACATAACCACAAATGTTTTGTTTAGATGATACCCTTTAGTCAGGAACACCCATCAAGCCATTGCATCATCCAGGTATTAAATTAATTTAGTAGGAATCAAACTTTTCTTCAAATAAAGAATAAACTGCAGTTGTCAAATACTCTGCGAGGGCAGTAATGTGCTGATGTGAATATAATTTCTTGATAATAATTTAAATGTTATCTCAAGATTAATAAAATGTGCAAATCATTGATGCAAATGAGCTGATGAGACAACAGATAAGTGGTCTTGAGCAGCAGCTATGACAGCCCTCATAACTGTGGCAGGATGTGACTAGGACCTGCATGATAAGACATCATTTGCCTGAATGTCATGCACATTGTCATGCTTTTCACACAATGCAACTCTTGCTTGATACATCATTTATCATGTATTTATGTTAGGATAAAGTTCAGGCCATGCCTTTTATTTTGCAATATAAGTTGTAAGAGCCATTGAGTATAAATTTGTATATGGTCAGTGGTGGATGAAGTATTCAGAACCTTCATTAAAAGTACCAAAACAGTGATGTAAAAATACTCCATTACAAGTATAAATCCTGCATGAAAAATCCTACTTAAGTAAAAGTACATAAATATAAACAGCAAAATGTAGTTAAAGTTTAATTTAATAGGAACCAAATGCTTCTCAAAAAATAAACTGTTTAAACCGTAATTGTCAAATACTCTTTGAGGTAATAATGTGCTGATGTGAGTAAAATTTCCTGGTAATGATTTAAATACTATTTCAAGTGTAATCAAATGTGATAACCACTGACGCAAATGAGCTGATGAAACAACAGATAAGTGGTCTCAAACAGCAGATATAACAGCCCTTATAACAATGTCAGGATGTGACTAGGACCTGCATGCCTGGTTCTTAGTCTTTCACACCCAATCTGGAAAAATATCCACATCTATTCGAATCGTTTTTTGTGTATTGTGCTTCCGGACCGTTCTCTAAATTTTTATCTGAATCAACTCAAATCAAGTTTACTTCTTAGAACAGATAAAGTAATTATAGAAGGTGAGTTTACAAGTCATAAATATGTTGACAGTGATTGTCTTACCACTGTGTTTAATTCATTGTCAGAGAGGTAGGCTTAGACACTCTGGCTTGGTGCTGTAGCTAAATTTAAAGGAGCCAAATCTCATCTAAATCATTAACCTGTCTCTTAGACCCAATCCCAAACTAAACTGCTTAAGAAAGTTTTACCCTTACACCTTCTTTACTAGATATAATCTATCTGTCTTTATCTACTGGTCCTTTAAAATAGCTATAAATAAAACTCCTCTTAAAAAGCCTACTCTTGATTCAGATGTTTGAGCCAACCACAGATCCATAACTGACCTTCCTCTCTCTCTAGAGAAAGCTTTGACTTTCTGGATTTTTCAGGATTTTCAGTCAGGATTTAGAGTCCATCACAGCAGAGAGAAAGCACTGGTGAAATTTTTGAAAATGATCTTCATATTGCAATCAAATTGTCTTCATACTTGCCTTTTCCAGGTCTTAGTGTTGCATTTGACACTATCACATCACATCCTATTATAAAGACTGGCACATTAAGTGGCATCAAAGGAACTGCTCTAAGCTGCTCAAAGCTGGTCTCAAAGTTAGTTCCACAAGGTTCTGGCCTTGAAACAATTCTATTCACAATATATAGGCTTCCTTTAGTCAATATGATTAGAAAAAACTCCATCAACTTCCATCGTTATGCAGATGATTCTCAATTGTAATCGTCAATGAAGCCTGATTCAATTAGAAAATTCAATCAATTAGCTAAACTTCAGGCATGCTTAACATGAAGATGTAGATGTTCAGCAACTTTCTGCTGTTATATGTAATAGAGATAAAACCTGTACTTGGCTTACAACACTTCACAAACATATTATCTAACTATATTGGAACTATTAGGAATCTCAGAGCTCTTTTTGAGCAGGTCCCTTAACTGCCACATAAAACAGACTTAAAGGATGGCTTTTTTCGCCTATGTAACATTTGACAAAACTTGTCAATGCTTTTTTACAGGCTTGATTATTGTAAATCATTATTATCAGGCTGTCCTGTTATATAAATAGTCTGCAGCCGTGTTTTCTGAAATGTGTTTTTTCTGAAATGGGTTTTTCGAGATGCTGTATTTTAACACTTAGGCCCTTCACACTGAACTCATTAGATGGCTGAATTTAAGTCAGTGTAACATGAATCATAAATTGAGAATGGATGCAACAGATTTTTTTGGATGGATGAAGTGCTACAATTATTAACACTAGGTGAGTTACTACGAGGTGGTCGGGTTGGATGGCAGGTATACAAAGTGCAAAACTGTCACAATAAATATTCACAGTCCTGTCTGCAAAATCAGTTTGATTAGAGAAAATGGTCAAACACTTTCCCCTTGACTTGAATTGAAAAGTGGTCTAAGACTTCTGGACCCCACTGTGCATGTGTCTGTGTATGTCAAAGTTTTTTGCATGTCACAAAGACTATAAATACAGACATTGTGGCATATACAAAACTTTGGTATATATCACAGCCTACACGCAGAGGAGAAAAGTGCTGGCTGACTTAGATATTTTCAGGCAGTGGAAACCACACATATTTGTTGAAAAGGCTGCGTTTGAAGATTTGGGGTAAGCCTCACTCATATATTTCTGGCACAGGTCTGTGATAGGCCTCTCAACAGCAAGGCCCTGGGTATGGGTGAGACTCATGTTGGAATGCTGAAGGTTCTCCACATTGTTGGGCCTCAACTAAGTAAGCAAACTGGGTTTTTCAGGAGCTCAAACATCAGTTTTCCCCAGCTGTCAGCCTCACCCACCTGGACCCCAGCCACCAGTTTGTGGCAGTACTTTTCCATTGAGGATGAGAACCAGAAACCAGTATCAGAAACATGACCCCTGTGCCTTCTTTTCCCACATGCTGTCCTCGGCTTTAAAAATTACTACGAGCCATCAAGCTTGTCCTGGAGTAGTGGAGACTTTTGTTGGAGGGGCCAGAGCAGCCATTCATGGTCTTGACAGATCACAAGAATACTGATTACATCCACACTGCCAAACATCTCATGTCCAGCCAGGCTAGAGATTTGGTCGCAAACCAGTGTCCACTGCACGTTCAGAGTTCAATTCTTGGCCAGCAGGAATCAAACCCAATATAGTTGTTTGCTATTGTAGCCAATCCGCCTCAAGGTTTGATGTGTTGTGCATTCTGAGATTGCTTTTCCTAGCAGGCCAAACATCATCCCTTTGCCCTGTGTTGTGGGAGTCACCTGGGAATTGAGCAGCAAGTAATAGCCTATGATCACCTCTTTGTTCTAGTTAATCTCCACTCTCAGGTTCTCCAGTAGGGCAATTCCTCACATCTGGCATGCCAGCTAATCTCATCTGTCAATAATTCTGTTGTTCCTCCATAGGGGCTAATGTCTGGGAGTTTGTGGGCTGCCTGGTTGAGCACACGGTCTCTCACCAAGCCCTGGCTGGGGGCCTGAGGCCCCTACCCATTCCCCATTGACTCAAGTTACACGTCTTTTTTAGTTGTGCATATCAATTCTTGCAATACTGAGCCCTGATAGGTGGAGGTTTGCCCATCTAGTCAAATGGCTTTTGTGAAGCCATAGCACTTGGGGATTCTTGTGGGGTTGTACAACAGGAGTAATGGGTACCAGGGCTGTGCAGTGTTCTAGCTGTGTCTGCATTCTTGGCAGGAAGTCAACCATGTTTCTAGTTAGTGTGGGCCTCTGTCAGGGTTTGTCCTTTGTCCCAGATTTTGTTTGTGATTTTCTTGGACAGGCTCTTAAGGTGTAGCCAAGTGGTGAAGAATGTCTGGCTTGGGGAAATTGTTTCTCTGCTCTTAGCAGATCATATGGTTCTGATAGCTTCATTTGACTATTCATTTAAGCCCTCACTACAGCGGTTTAAAACTGAGTGCAAAGTGAATGGAATGAGATTCAGCACTTCTAAGTTGGGAGGCAATGGTGAAGTGAAGGAGTTTAAGTACCTTTGAATCATATTTGTGAGTTAGGTTAAAATTAAGAATGAGATTGATGGGCAGATTGTTTTGGCATCTGCAGACAATGCAGACATATTGGAATGCTGATAAGCAGCAGAAAATCAATTGATTGATGTTTGTTGCGAGGGTTGTTTTTCTTTTTTTCATTTCAAAAATCAGATAACTGTAATTTGCACAATAAGCCTAAGCTTCAGTGAAAAAGAAAATTATCTTTCCAGTGCATATAAAAGATATGATTATTTATTAATTATTTTATTTTATCATTATTTTATTAATTATTTTGTTTTTTATTTTTCTATTTATTATTGATGGTAAAAACATAAAACAATAAAGAATTATTTAATTTGCTTATTATGCCCCCCACTGTGTGACATCTCCAAGTAACCACCTACAGTGATGTAACCTGTGTCTTTCCTTTTCAGTAAGTGGTAAATGGATCTTACTTATATCGCTTTTCTAGTCTTTTTGACCACTCAAAGGGCTTTTTCACTACTGTCACACTCACCCATTTACACACACATTCAAACAGTGTTTTTTTCTGGCATATTTGAAAGCTTCCTATTTAAAAATATTGAACAGTAGACCAAGTCTCAACTTCCAAAAATATTTGTCATGACCTTTACTTTAAGTTTTTCATTAAAAATGAATTGATGCAACTATCAGTGCATGTGAGCATTACCTCTTTCCAGAGTAAATAGTATCACTAAGCTATACATGGTAGTATTTAATCTTTTGTGGCTGTAAGAAGTCAAGAAACAAGAGGAAAACACTCACCTATTCCACTGTTTTCTGTTCTTTTCTGTAGATTTCTTTCAGCTCTGTTTTTATTCTTACACTTCACTCTTTTTGCCTCCCCCTTCCCTCTTGGTCTATTTCTTAAAAAGGTCTAACCCCCTTCAAAGGTCTGTGCTTTAACAGTTAAATGGGCTTGTCTGTTTTTCTGTAGCAAAGCTAAATCTTTTTAAGCAGGAGTATTTCTTCTACACTCACTCCCTCACTCTATATTTCTCTCTCACTCTCTCACCAACCACTCCATTGTGTAGTTTCAGTGATGTTACGCACATAAACAAAGTGGCAAAAAGGGAAGTTGAATCAATACCTCGACTCACAGTGTTAGATAAGAGCCACATTATAATGTAGTATCTGATATATGACATGTAGTATCTGATATATGATATATGTTACTTCTCTCACAGTTCTGGAATGTATGTAGGACAGATCCCTATTCTTGGGATTTGCAGGAACTGGTGACCCTGTTGCCTTGAGAAGTAGAGCCCCGTTACTGATGGAAACCATGAGTTATGATAAGTTCCTTTGAACATTGGCCTAAACACAAACCTATATAAGAGAGTTTTGAGCTGTGATTTGGAGAGAGACTCATTCTGGCTCCGAGTTGTCTCCCAGGCAACCATGGTGCCTGATCGACGCTGGTCTTCTTTGTAATAAACCTATTTTATGCAATCAAGCCAGTGTCAGCTGTAGTTCCTTCTTCATCTGCACAACATCGATGTCTGAGAAACAACAACAATAGGGCAGCATGCTAACAGCAGCTGTAATAATTAAAAAATTGAAAGACATACACAAAGTGGAGTAAATACACCAAGTTTATTGGAGATTGTCTGATAAAGAGCTACTAGGTAGACATCTAGCACCAGTCTTCAAAGGTAAATCTCCCATTGGTATATGATTTGGGTTGATCATCAAACAATTCAGTTACCTGTCTTGTCATTGGGGGTATTGTCAGCTATTTCTCCATTTATTTTTCCATGTTTTTCCTCTAATTTGTCATGCATCTGTATGTGTGTATGCATATGTGTGTGTGTGTGTGTGTACAGTCACCAAGCACTTTATCACTTTAATTGGGACATCCTAACTTTACTGTGTAGGGCCTAAATTTGTTCTCAAAACAGCCTCAATTCTTAATCAAATGGTGTTGAAACTGGAGACATTCCTTTTTGGATTTTGGATTTTTTTAATTTCAGATGTGGGAGGATGAAAAAGTTTAACAGGAAGTTTGAAAAATAGCAGTTCTGTGGTCTGATCGACAAACTATATGGACATACATATACGACTACGGATCTACATAGTCTCTGTGGTACTCAGTAGCATGGGTGCATAATTCACTCTGATTCTGAACAAGGGCACTTTGAGAATGCACACTTTGGGCAAGTATACAAGTTTTTTTAGTCGATATCTTAAGAGTGGCTATCATCAGATCATGTAAAAAAAATGGGAGCACCACTTTAGCTCATGTTTCTTGCTTGAAAATCTTACCTCTATTAGTCCTTACATGACACAGTGTACTGAAAATGTAATATGACCCCACAATATTGCAGATTAGACAAAGTATATACAGTTGGTTCATAAGTATTTGGACAGTGACACAGTTTTTGTAACTTTGCTTCTGTGTACCACCACAATAGATCTAAACTGAATGAGTAAAGATGTCACTGTAGCATTAAAGCTGGAAGTGTAGACTTCCAGCTTTAAAGCAAGGGGTTTGACAAATATATTGCATTAACCCATAAGGAATACAGCCATTTCTATACTTAGTCTCTCATTTTCAGGGGCTGACAAATTAAGCAGATCTGGTGTGGATTTCAAGTGTTTGTTTTGCATTTGATAACTGTTCAACTGAACTCTTAATATGTTGTTCCAACGGTGTCGATGCAAATGAAGGCCATCATTAGGTTAAAAAAAAAACAAAACAAACCTATCAGATAGCAGACACTTCAGAGGTAGCAAAATCAGCAATTTGGTACAATCTTAAAAATAAGGAATGCACTGGATAGTCCAACAACACCAAAAGGGATGGAAGACCACTGAAAACTACATTGCTCAAGAACACAAAGGCCCAGTTACACTGGAACAAGATTTTTTGGACAGATTAAACCAAGATTGACCTGTAACAGAATGATGGGGAGAAATAAGTATGGAGAAGGAAAGGATGGCTCATGATTCAAAGGCACCCACCTCATCATCTGTCAAACATGTTGGAGGCAGAGTTATGGCATGGGCCATGTATGGCTGTTTGACTGGTGATATAAGCAGAAGGATTCATTCAGCTATCTGCTCATATTCAGCAAATTATACAAAACGGTCAGTGTTTCACATTACAGATGGATAATGACCCAAAACATACTGTAAAAGCAACCCATGTGCAGAGAAATCGAATATTCTCCTATGGTCAAGTTAGTCACCTGACCTCAAGCCAGTTGAGCATGTTTTCACTTTCTGTAGACAAACTGACAGCAGAAAGACCACGAACAAGCAGCAATGGACAGTGGCTGCAGGAAAGGTATGGCAAAGGAAGGTTATGGTTTTGTTCATTAAAAAGTATTAAAAACAATCTTTATGTTTATACTTGCGCTGATTTGTCCATTTACTTCTGAGCTGCTGAAAATGAGGGACCGTGTATAACAATAGCTATAATTCCTAAATGATTGATGTCAAATTTTTGTGAAACCCCTTGAATCAAAGACTTATTTCCAATCCATTGCACCAGTATACAGAGGTAAAATCACAAAAAAATGTTTCACTGTCCAAATACTTACAAACACAACTGTAGAAATAGAATTTTGACTTTAAGTTGTCTGAATTCAACAGAGCCAGTTGTGTGCCCCCATATGTAATGATTCATTTACAATGAAAACTATTCGTCACCATTAGTCTCCAAGAATACTGTATAGAAAAAGATATGTGTTTAGACATTTGTGTAGAGGTATACTGGCAGTTATCACAGCTTGAATTCTTCCTGGAATGTATTATCTTTGCTCAGTTTAATTTCAGCAATTTTTCCACTTTTTTTGATCCCATCCAGCTGCAATCTTCAGCTCTCTACATATTTCCAATACATTCCAAGACTTTATGCATTTTATATGTTCCTTAAGTACATCCAGCAACTTTTCCCAGAACCACCGTGTTGTTTCAGCCATCAAACTAAGGTCAGAATAATCTCTAGAATTATTGGTTCTCTGCTCTTGGCTCTTTATTTATTGCTTGGTCTAGTCCCTGATTAATAACAGATGTGTGATGTAAAAAAAACACCATCAGAAAGTCTCAGTAAGGTGTCGGCCCATGATGATCCGCCAGAACAGATTCAGAACTCCTTGTCATAGATTCTTCAAGTGTGTGGAGCTCTGTGCAAGGGATGGAAAAGAATTTTCCCCTTATAAATTCAAGCATTTAGTGTTTAGATGATCATGGCAAAATGTCCCATAAGTATCACATTTATTGTACTCCTTTAATCTCCCTAGGGTTTGCTATAACATCTTACAGATATTAATTCAATTCAATTTTATTTATATAGTGCTATATCATAACACACGTTATCTCAGGGCACTTTTCATTATAGAGCAGATCTAGACCAGACTCTTTAGTTATTATTTACAGAGACCCAACATTTCCCCCAGTGAAAGAGATAGAGAGTGAGAGCGAGAGACAAAGGGGGGGGCAGGAGGGAGGAGAGAGCATAGCAGAATAATGGTACTAATAGCTATATATAGCATATAGTTATACTAACAGGGCTAATAATATTACTAATAGGACTAAATGAAATGGTGACAGTAGTAATCATAATAATTAAAGCAGTGGGCGTAGATCAGGCTCATGAGGCAGTAGATGGTCTGCAACCATGGATCCAGACTCAGGACTATCAGAAAAAAACCTGCAGAAAGTGACAGGAGGAGAGAGAAGAGAGACGAGGAAGCACAAAACTACAGGAGAGAGGGAGAAAAGTTAGTAACAAGCATTTTTGAGATATTAATGTGCAGAGGGAGAGGAGGAGGTGGAGGTGGAGGAAAGGGAAGCTTGGTGCATCATGGGAAGTCCCTTGGCAGTCTAGGCCTATAGCAGCATAGTGAGGGGATGGTTCGAGCTAATGTCGAGCCAGTTCTAACCAATAAGCTTTATCAAAGAGGAAGGATTTAAGTCTACTCTTAAACATGGAGAGGGTGTCTGCCTCACAGACCCAGACTAGAAGATGGTTCCACAGCAGAGGAGCCTAATAACTGAAAGCTCTGCCCCCCATTCTGCTTGTGGAGACTCTAGGAACCACTAGTAGTCCTGCATTCTGGGAGCAAAGTGTTTTCATGCGATAGTAAGGTAGTATGAGCTCTTTAAGATAGGATGGTGCCTGGCCATTAAGGGCTTTGTAGGTGAGGAGGAGGATTTTAAATTGTATTCTGGATTTCACAGGGAGCCAATGCAGAGAAGCTAACACAGGAGAGATATATTTTCTTTTTCTGGTTCTTGCCAATACTCTCACAGCAGCATTCTGAATAAGCTGGAGACTATTTAATGTTTTATTGGGACAGCCTGATAATAGGGAGTTGCAATAATCGAGCCAAGAAGTAACTAAGGCATTTACTATTTTTTTTTTTTGCTTAATTTTGTGAAAGAATGTGCCTGATTATTGCAATATTACGTAGGTGATAAAAGGCAGTCCTTGAAGTTTTTTTTTATGTGGGAGTTAAAGGATTAGACATTAGAACTGCTTCAGTAATCATTAGTAAAGGACCCATATGATTCATTAATGACCAGTAAAACAATTTTAAGGGCCCCTAGAACTTCCTCAATAGCCATAAGAGGTGCCTACTACTGGAGCCCTAGAACCTCCTCAATGACCATGAGAACCACTTACAGAACCCTGAAACTGTCTATGGGCACGAGAACCTCCTAAACAAAAAGTATTTTAATAGGGTGTTGGTCCACCATGAGAACAGTTTCAGTGCTACTTGTCATAGATTCTCAAACTGTTACTCTATTAGAGGGATTAACAGCATTCATCTACAAAATATTCTCCAATTTGGTGCTTTGATGATGGTGGCTCGGAATGCTGTCTAATACTTTGCTCCAAACTGTCCCATATGTGTTCAGATGGCTTGAGTCCCAGTGACTATGAAGGCATAGGATATGGTTAATTTTATTTTTACACATCAAACATTTCAGTGAGCCTGTGACCTGTACAGAAGAAGCATCTACATTAGATAAGTTTCTCCCCTCATTTATTCAGCTTTTCCCAGTCTCTGTCGCCCATTTTTACTGGAGTTCTGCAGGATTCTAAATCTGAGACCCAAACATGGCCAGAAATCTAATCATTTGGCAAATGTTAAATATAAGAGCTTGCTATGTTATTGTAACTGAAATGAATGTGTGTAAGTAAATGTTAAACTGGATGTAACATGGGCAGCACAATAGTGAAGTACTGTGTGAGGAGTCTGCATGTTTCCCCCAAGCCTCCGGCTTCCTTCAACTGTCAAGAGACAGGCAGGCACCTGCAGGTGTGAATGAGAGTGGGACTGGTTTTTTGCTATATATGTAAGCCTTGTGAAAGAATGGTGACCTGTCCAGGGTGTACCCTGCTTCTTGTGCAATGTCAGCTAGTACTTGCTCAACAACTGCACACCTTCACTTGATGTACCCAGATATGAAGCTCATCTTCATCAATCTCACCCAGATATGCAGGTGAAAGACTGGTGCCAATCTAGGGAAAACTTATAAGGCTTGGAGGTTGGTGAACAGTGTTACGGCTACATATGTACACGGAGTTCATTTACCACTAAAAAAAAAATAATAAAATAATATTTTTTAACAGTTTTGCTGAGTCAATAAAACCCTTCTCCTATGCCAACTTATCACCTCAGTCTTACCATCCCATGGTCTTTGACACACTCTACCCCATGTTGGACATAGCTGTAATATAATGCAAATAGCTTTAAATGTTAGAGTTTATAGTTCATAGGGCACTATTATAGATAATATTGGTGTACTTTGAGAAAAAAAGACACCTGACTTTACTGTTGCAATTAGCACTTCAATAATAAAAAAAATCATAGTGTATATAGTTTGATTTTCTTTACTTTTTCTAACAAAGCACATGACAGTAATGATAAAACATGAAGAGCACAAAAGGTAAATGTAAATCCAAGAAAACCCACTGCATTCACTAACCATAGGATAATATGTACCGTATAGAAGAAACAAAGACTGGCATTCTTAGAGACACACTTAATAGAGATTCACTTCCCTGCTTGGCAACAGTACTTGAGACTCTAAAAAAATGTATTGTTTCTTTTAGCTCATGTAAAACTAGATTGTGCCAATTAAAAGCGAGTTGCTGTGCCAGAGTAAAAAGTCTTAAAGAAAATCTCTATCCCCAAATATTCCCACCACCCACACAGTGTAACTGGAAGTTGGCCACAATGTTAAAGGAAAGAAACCTGGAGGCCACATTCTACCAGTATAATGTGAACAATGTGAAGAATGACTGAGGACGTCAAAAGTGATAAGGAGTTGTTTTATGAGGTAACTAAATCTTAGAAATGTCACTAATGAAACAGGATTTTTAGCAGTATCTGCTGCATCCAGTTTGGGTTGTCAAATGTTCATGAGCAGTTTGATCCAGAGGCACCATCTTCATCATCAGGTGGACAGGCAACAAAATCCGCCAACATGGAGGCCATTGCTTCATCATCCAGCTGAAAGACAGAGAAGCAACTGCTCAGACACGCTTTGTGAGGGTTTGGGTGGGGAGTTTTTCATGCACAACAGAGCTTCCTTCAATACTGAAATAAATCTATTTGAATTAAAAGCCAAACCTTGGCACTTTTATGTAGTATCTATTAATGTAGTATCAATTATGTTATTTAAATTTGAATGTGCTGTAGCACATTCTTCTCTATCAGAATACTGTCCAAATACTTATAGTCTGGAAAGTATTCTTATAGTTTGCTTGCCTGTCTTTTTTTTCCTTTTCATTTTTTGCTCACGTGGCAACAGCGGCAAATTACCAATTGAACACTGTCTTTATATACCCTATTGTTAGGACAAATATCTAGTATTGTTTGAAACATTTTTGAGGGAAACTTTAGAAATTATTATGAAAATTTTAGGAAGGTGTAAAATAAAGTGTTACCTTAGCTGGCTCAAACACAGTTGACTGCTCTGAGATTCCACTGTTACAGTTACTCTATTTTCACTATGGGTATAACCATTGTAACAAAAGATGTGTGAATTTGTTTTTGTGGCCTTAAAATTGTTAGCACTATTTGTGTGTCTTCCCAAATTTATATGCATTAGTTACCTTGGCATCTGTGAGAAATGACAGAATAAACCGGTGATTTTAAGATATTAACTGATGCATTATGTAACCCAAGTTGCTTGAAAACAGAACTAAAGTTTTGAAAAAATGCAATTCTGAAAAATCTCCTGTTCATAAAGAGTACTTCTTGCATGATCAGTGGGATATGAATGAGAAACCTAGTGAATAAGCCATTCATTTTTACCTTTTTCTTCTCAGTGCTTTGTCCTGCCTCTTCCTCCATGTGCCCCTCCTCTCTCTTCCTCTTGACTCCTTTACCTTCATCATCACATTCTCCCCCTCCTCCTCCCTCTGTTTCTTGCTGCTCTGTTTCCACTTCATCTCTTTTCTCAGCATTTGTCTCCTCTTGCTCTTTAGTATTAAGACCCGTTGAAGTTGCAGGATCCGAAGGTGCTGAGTCTCCTTCCTGAGTAGCTGCTAGCTGTTCCTCCTGACGACTGCACGTCTGGTTATCACTCACACTCACTTCCTGTGCTGGTTCAGCCCTTGACTCCTGTTGAGTAGAAGAGAGTCTGCTTTAGGCGGAGGGCTTAATTTCCTTGAAACAGCAATGCATGAATAATCAGTGAAGTAGCAGTGAATTGTCAGCAGCAGTGTATATTGTTCTATCTCACAAATGCTCATAGAAAACCTAATTAAAATAAAATGGGGATCCACTCATGAAAACAGCCCATAACATGTGCTACCATTGGACCCTACATGTATAAAATGTTCATAAAACAAAACTCATAGATGTATACGAGGATACACTATCCAGTTTGATGTATCTACATTACTTTCAGAATTTATTCAGACCCCTATGATGTGGCCATATGCTGAAATTGTTTAACTTTTTCTCTTATCAGTCCCCATTCAATACTCTAATAACAATAAAAAACGTAATTTCAGATTTTTTTGCAAATTTATTTAAAAAGAAAAACTGAAATATAACATTAACGTAAGTATTAAGATCCCTTTTCTCAGTTCATATTTGAAGCACTTTTGGCAGCAGTTACAGCCTTGAGTCTTATTGGGTATGATGGGACAAGCTCTGCACACCTGGATCTGGGGATTTTCTGCCATTCTTCTCTGCAGATCTGCACACACTCTGTCAGGTTGGAGGGGGACTGTCAGTGGACAGCAATTTTAAGGTCTAAGGTCTCAGAGATGTTTGATCAGGTTCAAAATGGGATTCTGGCTAGGCCACTCAAGTAAATTCAAAGAGTTGTCCCTAAGCCGATCCTGTGTTGTCTTGGCTTTGTACTTGGCTTTGTACGTGAAACATCAGCCATACCTGAGTTCCTGAGCACTCTGGACCAGGTTTTCATTAAAGTTATCTCTGCACTTTGCTCCATTTAGCTTTCCCTCAATCCTGCCCCTGTTGCTGATAAACATCCTCACAGCATAATGCTGCCACTACCACACTTCCATGGCGGAATGGTATTTGGGCAGGTGATGAACTGTGTCTGGTTTCCTCCAGACATGAACTGAGGCCAAACAGCTCAAACTTAGTTTCATTAGACCAGAAAATCTTGTTTTTCACTGTCTTAAGAGTCCTTTAGGTGCTTTTTTGCAAACTCACAGCCCGCTGTCATGCAGAGGCTTCTGTCTAGTCACTTTGCCATAAAGGGGAATGGTATAGTGCTGCACTGATGTTTGTCCTTCTAGAAGTTTCTCTGATCTCCACAGAGGATCTCTGGGAAGAACCCTGCTTCTTCCAAACTTCTTCTATTCAGGAATTATGAAGGCCACTGTGTTCTCGGGAACATGGACTTTTTTGTAGCCTTAGCCAGATCCGTGCCTTAAAAAAATCCTGTCTCTGAGGTCTGAAAGCAGTTAATTCGACCTCATGGCTTGGTTTTTGCCAATATGCATTGTTAGCTGGAAAACGTTATAGGCAGGTGTGTTCCTTTCAAAATCATCTCCGATCAACTGAATTTACTAAAAGTGACTTCCAATCAACTTCCAATCTCAAATATGATCAAGAGAAGTTGAGGCACCTTAGCTAATTTTCAAGTGTCAAGCCAAGGGTATGAGCACTTATATCAATGTCATAATCCCATTTTTACTTTTTTTATAAATTTGCAAAAACTTCTAAAATTCCATTTTCACTTTGTCATATTTGTTATTAAGTGCAGACTGATGAGGGAAAAAAAGTATTAAAATGATTTTAGCACAAGGCCGCAACATATCAATGTGAAAAAAGTGAAGGGTCCTTAGTACTTTCTGAAAGTAGTGTAACTATGTGCTAAACTTGATGATGGTGTTATATATATATATATATATATATATAACACCATCTGGTATCTATATAGATCTATATAGATATCTATATAGATATATATATATTCCTCTAGAGTTAAGATTTTAAAGCTGTGATAACTACCTTTTTATTCTGATTGTTTGTGCTTTCTTCTAGGCAGGCTGTCCGCTCAAGCTCGCTGGCTCCTTGCTCCCACAAGGTTGCCTGCTCTTGCACAACCTCTCCTTCTTCTCTCTCTCCCTCCTCCTCTGTCTCCTCCCTCTCCTCCAATGCTCCTCCAGTAACACACAGTATCTGTGGCATGGTGGGGTCATCCATCCTTTCGCTTTCATCATCCTCCCCCTCGCACCCCCGCGCCTCCTCCAGGACTCCAATGCTCTCCACCTCCTGCACCTTCATTCTATCCTCTCTGAACAACACTCTATTGGTCTGGATCTCCTCTATCCCTCCTTCTTCATCTCCCTCCACACTGAATCCAGCCATCCCACCTTCATCCACTGCTGATCGGTGCACCTTCTCCTCCTCCATTCCGACCTCCCCTGCCTTGTCCTCTGCACCCTCTAGTGGGGGTATATCACCATCCTCCTCCTCCTCCTCCTCCTCCTCCTCCTCAAGCTCTTCCCCCTCTTCATCATAATCCTCATACTCCTCTCCATCATAAAATTCATCCTCAGCAAAGTCACTCACTTCCTCTTCCTCATCATCCTCATCTATCCCCTCCTCTTCCTCTTCCAGCTCTTCATCATCCTCCATGTCCTCCTCCTCTTCCTCTTCCTCATCAGTGCTGTTGATATTAATGACGGTTGAATCTTCGTTGCTGGCAGGTGCTGGTTGGTGCTGGTGGAGATGCCGTCCCTGCTGACTCAGCTGATTCTGCAGCTGGTGCAACTGGAGCGGTAGACCCATGGGGCCAGGCTGGCTTGGTGTGGAAGGCTGCATCAGCATCTGCTGGAGCTGGGGTCTGCTAGGCATCGAGTCCCCAAGACCACCAGATGGAGCTGTTAGTGTGCTCGAGTTCAAAGGTGGAACCAGGGACACCACTGAGGTGCTAGAAGGAGGGAATGAGTTGATGGGGGTGGTGGAAGTGGAGAGGATGGGGGAGGAGGTGGTGAGGTTGTTGGAAAGCGAGACGCCATCTAATGCGGTTGGTGCTGCTGTGGTGGGTACCATGGTGACACATTCTCCTCCTTGTAGCGTGACTGTATTGCTCCCTGATGCAGCAGAGGCCATATTCTGGGAGTTTGTTCCAACGGTTGTGTCATCCTGCTGGTTCTCCAAGTTTAGCATACCTGGAGGAACGATGACCACGCTGTCGTCTGAGTCACTGGCTAGAGAGATCTCTACATCCTCGGTTTCCTCTTTTTCATAGCGGACAAACACAGGTCTCTGCCCTTCTGAGGGGCCAAGCGTGGCCTGATCTGGTAGGTGGTGTGTGTGTGGGGACAGGATCATGTCTCCTGGGGTGGGGGCCTGAGTTGGCAACCCTGGAACCAGGGAGAGATGGTTCTCCAGAGAGCCAAGCAGGGAAGCAGGGGCCAGGCTGAGTGAATGGCGGGTGGGGAATGGAGGACCAGGGGGGGTGCCTCCTAAAAGGGTTGGTAAACTGAGCCCAGGGTTAGGTCCCTGGGAGGATGGGTGGACTGGAATGGTTGGGGTGGGTTTCAGGGTAAGGGGTGGTAAGGGGAGTGCGAGGGAGGGAGTGCGGGGGTGGAGGAGGGAGTTACAGATGGTCAGAGCCTCTGTACAGAATGAAGAGACCTAAGAGGGGAAGGAGGGAGAATGAGAATAGAGCCATCAAAAAATGTGAAATGACTGATAGCAAAATAGCTTGCACACATGTAAATATACATAGCGTTTTGTCGGGCAGTATTATGTGACCAACAAGACCAACAAAAACTTTGTGACCACCATTTTGAAAAATCTGCAAATTAAAATCAAAATGTTTGGATGCCAAAGTGGGTTTGTGAATCCAGGAGCACCTCTTGTAAAGAGATAATGTAGGCTGCATTTGTTGTTGTGCTTGGGGCTAGTGTTGCTGGAAAAGCCAAGAGATATACAGACATACAATCAGGGACGCCTCCATGAATGTAAATACAGAAGGTTTACCAGAAGGTGCAAACCACTAGTAACACTGAAGAACACAAAGGCCATATTAGACTGTGCCAGAAAATATCTTAAAAAGCCTGCCCAGTTCTGGAACAAGATTCTTTTGACAGCTGAAACCATGATTAACTTGTACCAGAATGTTGGGAAGAGAAGCGAATGGAGGAGGAAATGAACTGCTCATGTTCCAAAGCATACCACAAACTCTGTCAAACATGGTGGAAGCACTGTTATGGTATGGGTGCCAATGGATCTAGGCCACTGGTGTTTATTGAAAATGTGACTGCTAATAAAAGCAGCAAGAGGAATTCTGAAGTATACAGGGATTTACTATCTGTTCTGATTCAACAAATGCTGGAAAACTGATACCTGACCTCAACCCATTTGAGCATGCTTTTCACTTGTGTAATTGAATTTTACTTATATAAAGCCAAATCATAACAGAGGTTACCTCTTTTCATATACAGCAGGTCTAGACCGTACTCTTGTTATATTTTCAGAGACCCAACATCTCCCCCATGAGCAAGCACTTGGCGACAGCAGCAATCAAAAAGAGAGGGGGTAAAGAGAACACAGCACCATACAGGTACCACATAACGATGTACAATAATAATG
>CM029132.1:18033962-18038962 GCA_016859345.1 Istiophorus platypterus | reverse complement strand
TGGCTCTAGGGTCGGTCTCTAGCCAGTGGAAAAGCAAACCAGTTCTTAAAAAGGTTCATAAGTGGAACCAACTCAGAAATAAAAACTAGGTTTGAATTGGTGGAAAGGGGCTGTGGGTGTGTTACAGTAATACATTAGGTCCATAATCACAAAAGAGAAGCTATGTTCAAGTCATTATCCATTAGTTAGTTAGCGAATTGTCAGTTCAACTGACCATTCAAATAACTACTGACTACTTTCTACTGAGTCTTTCAGTGAGACCTAACTTGCAACTTAGCGGCAAAAAGTACTGTTGAGATGTTTACTATCTTGTATCGTATGGGCTGTGTACACCCAAACAACCCCACTGTCTGATATAGGACTGTCCCCCAAGTCATAATTTTTAGAGTCAACCCAGAGTCTTCACTTCTAACTGATATATTGTCACTGTTTCCCCACACCTGTGTCAACTATCATCACAGTTAGTTTTTTGGTTCATTTGTTTTAAGACTGAGTTTGTAAAGTTTACAGCATGCCACTCTGTTGCTCCTGTGTTGCTCTGTGTACTGAGGCAGCTAAAAAAAAAAGAAGTGCAATGAGTCAACTCACAAAACATGAGTCAACTCAGGGATTTCTTCCCTGATCGACTGCTAGAGGATAGCCCCAATGTGATCATTTATTTCAATTAGACCACTGTGGTGGCTTAAAAGGTGTGCAAATAGTTCGAACTGACTCAAACTGTACTGCAACTTAAGTCACTTTCAGTAGCCCAATGATCAACAGAATTGATTGCTGTTGCGATAATTTTACAGAGTTGTGAAATCTTGTCTCATAGTATTATAAACTGCTGTTCAGTGTTTTGGTATCTAATAAACCCTAATATACATGGATCTATTACTCAAACCTGTCAATACATTTCTACAACTAAACAGTGGCATCATGCAACTCCTCTCTCTCCCTGAGAGCAGTCACCTTGAGGTTGCGGTCAGTGCGTGCATTGCTGAGGATGGATACAGCACAGGTCAAAGGTGGAGGCCAACATGGTGATGGGACCAGGACCAGAGCCAGCAATAACCTGAAAATCCACATGAACAAAACACTGGTATAAACCCATCTACACTGCATTGTACATCTGTCAGCAGTCCTCTCATCTTTGTCACAACATATAAGTCAAACTAAGCACCATCTAATTCACATCTGGCAGACAGGTGTGTGGTAAAATTAAATTCTGTTAAAGAAAATGTCAAATTCCCACACACTGTCACACAGTGTTTATAGAAACGTTTGATTCATTAAGATTTGGTCATGGGGTTTTTCTGTACCAAAAAGGGGATTGTAGTAGATTGGCCACCTAATAAAATTCAACTCAAAGTGATTTACATTAAAAGTAATCGTCAAATACAAAAAAAGGACAGATACTTAAGCAGTACACTTGTAAATCTGTGTTTGATATGATTTGAATGAAAATAATACCTGTATAGCTCGCGTCGGGTGAGGGCACTGCTGTACTGCCCACTGACGCACCCTGCAGATTCACATGCACTGTTGCTACTGGACTGTTGCTGCTGCAGACGCACACTCAGTGGCAGCACCACATCATGAAGACGCTATGAGAAAATCAACACAGAGCAGAAAACTACAGAGTGTTTGCTATTGAAAAACCAAATGATATGTTCATTTTGCAATAGAATAAGTGGCTGTGTGATGAGGACAGAAGGATGAACCATCCATGTTATCATTTTGTCTAAGAATATAATGTCAGTTACCACAGCAGGTGACTAAACTCTCTGCTTTGTGTTCAGGGACATCAAGTTCTGTAGTGTTTAGTATTAATAGTTAGTTTAGTAGTTACAATTAAGGTCTGGTTAAGAAAGCAAATTTTTTTTGCATGTTTTCAGCTAAATGACTATGCAACAACATTGTAACAGTGACATTTACCTTGTGTATATCATCCTTTAGCAGTGTACCACTTGTCAGTATGATTTGTCTCAGTGCTGTGAAGAAGAAAAGATCTGTGTTGGACCAGATTTACAAAAAGACCAGTTACAAAAGATGCATTTAGATTTAGACTGAGGCAGTATCTCACCTCTGAGGGCTGAAAGGCAAGTATCCTGATTGGCCAAAAGGTCTCCTTTTCTCTGGAGTGATGGCCCACCTGCATCTGCTATGACCAAAGGCTTTGTCCTCCGAGGACCTGGTTTCCCTCCAGGAACCACATCAGCTGACAGACCAGCCCGGAGCTGGAGAAAAGGACCCCACAGAAAGACAAAGGGAGAGTCAGAGACAACTTACATGCTGCATTGACATATCTCCCATTGGTGTTAAGTTGAGTTGAGATCTGGTGACTGTGAAGGCCATAGCATATGATACACATTATTTTCACAATTGTCAAACAACTTGTGACTATGGATGGGGGAACTGTCAACCTGGAAGAGAACACTCCCACAAGGAAATGTTTTATCATAGGATATAGGTGATCACTCAGAAAAACTTTGTACTGATGTGAAGTGCCCTTTCTCACAAGAGACACAAGAGTACCCAAACCATGCCAGCAAAATACCTCCAAAAGCAGAACTGCATCACTTAATCCCCTGACTATAGGGGCCCAGCATTCAGGCCTTTACTGTTCTTTTGGTGTACACCACATATGCATTCAACCACTTGTTGAGAATATGGTAAAGACTGACTTAACTGACTATCACTTTTTCCTACATCTCTGTAGACTAGTGACTATGGTTTTTACACCACTTAAATGTCAAATTTCCATTAATTTCTGTAATTAGGGGGTTCATTTAATTCAACCCTACTATAATATCCCTCTCTATGCAACTGTCAAAGGACTGTTCTTGACACAGTCTGCTCCCATCCAGCACAGATATTCTCAGTCACCTGAGGAAGACATCCTTTTCCTTACATATCGCACTTATGGACGGGATCTGTTAAACGTTTCTACCTGTTAAAAGGGAGTTTTTCATTGCCACTCGCCAAGTGCTTGCTCATGGGGGAAATGTTGGGTCTCTGTAAATAATAACTATAAAGAGTCTGGTCTAGACCTGCTCTATATGAAAAGCGCCCTGAGATAACGTCTGTTAAGATATGGCACTATATAAATGAAGTTGATTGAATTAATTGAATGGAATTAATGCACAAAAGTCACTTCATCAAATGCTATCAACAATTCAAGCCCTATTTACAGAGTCTTTCCAATAGATCTTAATGCAGATGTCACTTTAATCACAGTTTCTAATGAAACACCATCCAGTTGAACTGTTTTTGTGACTAACACTCCTACCATCTTTACCCCTGCAATGAACCCTCTGTCAGAGTCACTTGGATATTTTCCTCCTGCCATCTTGACACAAAATCTGAATCAACTTGGCCTAATCAGCATTTTATACATGCAATTTAGCATGATATGATGCTTAATCATACCATACAGTGCATCTGTGTGGAAGAATTTGCATTCATCCGGTTTCTCTGCTCATTTATTTAGGTTTTTCCTTTAATTTGTCATCTTTCTGTAGTAGACACCTGCTGCTACAAACAGCTGGTGCTTCAGAGCTTCAAAAAGCAAATGTATAAAACTAGGTTATTTTTATTTTAAAATGCATTGTGCTTACATACATTCAAACTAACTACATGGAACTTGAACTCACCTTGACAGACTCTGCCCCTGGTGTTATGTCGCTGAGCAGGTGACTAAAAAGAAGCTCTGAATGGCTTGGGCTTCCTTGAAGAATGCTAGCAGAGGCTCCAGCCACCTGGACCCAGAGCTCTAAGGTTCTGTACACTGAAACTCGCACTGAGCTGTGAAATGAAGGAAGAGCCACAAAAAACAAATGCCTCAGTCACCTCCTCAGAATCTGAAATTATTAGATCATTTCCAATGTTTTAGCCTCAACCGCCCAAAACGTTGCCTAAACTATTCCCCCTCCTTCCCACACCATGTTGGCAAAACCCAGCTCTATGATACACACCAAGTATCTTTGCTCAATGCTGTTCTCATCATAACATGCTAAGAAAATTAAAGCCTCCTTCCCTGCCTTTACCCTAATCAAACTATGGTTTGTGTCCTGTATATCATTCAACAGGAAAAAGCTGACTGCATTAAGGTATGTGAAGTCTGTATAACCTTGCTACTAGACAGCTAAAAGAAACTGATGTCATTAATGTTTGTTAATGGTGTGCGGCATCTATGCTTTTTGTCAATGTGTAGCATAGTACACACTCTAAATGTGTGTTCTTTTGAAAATTATTTATTATTTATTTATTTATTTTTAATGGTGAAATGTGACACATAAACGGTGACACAGACAATAAGTTAAACAGAGGAGTGGAGAACAGAACATATAGACATCAACCATTTAAGTAATTGACTGATAAATCTTTGATTAATTTCTGCACAAGAAACTTGCTATGTTTAATCAAAAGTGGTTATGTGTATGCACACCTGTTCACAATGACAAATGATAAGGTACACACACTGTACATCTAATGCAAATGCACAAACAGGCTAATTTACACCAAAAACACTCAAAACGCCATATATTCAGCCATATCCCTTTGTAGAACAGACTTAATTTAGGACTAAAATAAAAAAAATAAAAAAAGGAATCATGGAACAAAATTTAATCTATATTTTGGACTTGTTCAGCAGCCCTCATGACACACTTGTGACATTCGTTCTACAATGGAAATCAAATATTGTTTAGACTGTTTGTCCCAAAACTGTGGCAGCAGTTCCCACAAATGTGTTGTACTTAGGTTTTTTTGCTTTTACTTTCTGTCCAGTACATCCCAAACCAGCTCCATCATTTGAAGGATGAACCCTAGACCAACCAGTCCGTCTCCCTTTGTTACTTGCCTTTTTCTCATCTGATATGAGAATACAGTACAACTTCATGTAGTACAGTATTGTCCTAATAATGCAGCAGAGAGTGACAGGGAGCAGAGAGATCAGCCTTGGCAGAGACAAAGGATTTGTAAGAAATCAACAAAACTTGGGGCACTTTTGTGAATTG
>CM029132.1:18003962-18028962 GCA_016859345.1 Istiophorus platypterus | reverse complement strand
ACTGATTCTCCAGTTTGGTGAAAGGGTTACCTTTGACACAATTATTAAATTAATCTCCACTCACTCACCAATTTATTAGGTACACCTAGATAAAACTAATGCAGTATAATAAAACAGGCCTGCCATTAACCCTCTAGATTGGTTTCAAAGAGATGCTGATTTATTTTAATGTTCATTCTGGAAGCTGTAATTTGTGGTCATGTTGAACTGTACTGAGTTTTATTGAGAGGTGTTCCAAATATTTTGTAAACCTTAATTCATATAAATGGGATGGACAAAATAGTAGGAACACTTCTCAGTATAATTCAGTACAGTTCAACAGGGCATTCGGTTTGCAGTAGAACTTGCATCTTTATTTTTGGTAGTAAGGCAAGGATGTGTCCAGTTGTTGTTGGCTTCCATGTTGGTTGTCTGTCCTGTTGTAGGGAAGAGGGAGCTGAGCCTAAAGGCAAAGCCTATCGATTTACATGTTGATCTATGTTCCAAACCCTAAGTCATGGTCATGGGCTTTAGGTAGTGACCAAAATAATGAAATCATGACTACAAGCAGTCTATACCAGTTTCCTCTGAAAGATGGATGGACTTACCCTTATGGTAAGGGTAGGGAATTTGGGAATTTTATCACAAGACCTCCTGGGCAATTTCCATTGGAGATTTTTTGGGCATGTCCAACTGGTAGGACAGACTAGGGTACACCCAGAACACACTGTAGACATTATATATCTAATTTGGCCTTGGAAAGGATCTCCTAGGAGAGGTTGGAAAACTTTGCTGGGGAGAGGGACATCTGTACTAATCTGTTTAACCATTGTACCCTCATTACAGATAAATAGCAAAAAGTTGATGGATGGGTGGGTGAATGGGTGGACCAGGTGACTAGTCCCTGATGGAACTTGGAAGGCTGGCCCCTGATGTTCATAAGACATATCCCATCCATACTCCATATTGATACTCCACATTGATATTTGTGATGCATTGTTGATTATCTCACACTAGACAAATTAAACCTCAGCAGTGTAAACTACATGAATTCTGAGGTTGCTTGCTACATGACTGCTGTTAAGAGTTCTATCAGTGTGTTGTTATTATTTAGCAAATAATCACATTGAATTAAGTTTATAAAAAACAATGGAGCAAATATAAATTGAAGCCTGGTTCTGCAGAGAAATACAACCATCTCTGATGGAAAGGTTTACCTGTTTCTGAACCCTGGTAGATCTGAGCCAGCAGGCCATTTGCCGAGGCCAGTAAGGATTGAATCTGATTGGTCCAGCTCTCAGCTCTGCCAGCACCTAACCCTCTGTCCAACAAGCCCCCAAGACAGGGCAAGCGGCCATAACACTGACAAGCCATCTGACAGAATGACAGTGACACGGGACAGGGAAATGAAAAGTGTTAAAAATCCTGCAGAAAAAGAGCTTGGCTTCTGATTTGCTGCTTCACTTGCTCAGTTTGCACTGTATTTTGTAAGGTAGGAGTACATGTGTTTATCAATAAACATCATGGAAATATGAGAATCACAAACCTCTTGTGTTTTCCTGTTTGTACTTTCCATTTTGGAAAGGAAATAGGCTCCCAGTTTGTCCTAAAAAACAGATTGAGAAAGAAGAAATTATAGATTGAGAAAAACAAAATCATTTAATCCAGTCTCCTTTATATCTTACCCGGAGGGATCCACAGGCTCTGGGGTAGTAAGTCATACAGGCTGTCATCCCTTCCATGGCTGACAGCTCACACTGAGATCACAGGAACAAAAGGGAAAATAGGGCTCAACTGGTTAGTATAAGGGCTGCAAAAACTGAGAGATCTTTTAACTGTTAAATATCTCTTGATTACTTCTCAATTTATCAGTTAGACCTTAAAATGTAAGACAAACTGTCCATCACAATTTTCCAAAACCCAAGGGGACATCGGTGATTAACAATTTAACAAAATTCTTCCAATGACATGGAAGCAGAAGGAAGAAAACCTAAAAGAAACAAACCAGTAAATTCTCTCATTTGAGAAGCAGGTCCCAGGTCATAGGCAATACCAGTTTTAACCAGGTTTGTCTAATTTTTCTACTCAAAAAAACATTGCCATAATATGGACTATGTATAATACCATAAAAAAACACATTGGTTTAAAATTTCTATTAATCAAGTAATTAATTGTTTCAACCACCTAGATCTCTAGGGTGCCAAACAAATCTTAAAAAAATAACAATTCCACACATGGCTTCTGTGATCGCTTAGCAGCTGTGCTTTTGATGCTCTTTATTGTCATGTGGCCCTTCAGTCATGATTATGTGGTTCTTGCCACCAGATTCTACTGTACTGTTCCCTTACCTCTGTCTTGAGGCCCAGCAGAGATGTCAGGATGCCCAGGATAGAGTTGAGGCCAACTTCTCTGGCCAGCTCTGCTAGCTGGGATGAGTACTGCAGTAAATCCTTCAGAATGTTCACTGCAAGCTGGATGGTTTGAACTGGAGCCTGAGACTAATGAACATCCAAAAACACAGAAGAGGACAGGGGAAGAGGAATCAGAAAGGAGGAAGTTGGGTTGTGTAGATTTTCAGCTTTCCAATTAGTCATAATTCAGGTTTTATGGAAAAAACACAGCTGTGGACAACACAAAAAGGGTTCGTTAGTGTGTGCATTTATGTGCATGCATAATACCTGTATGACCTGCTGAAGGGAACGTAACCAGGAAAGACAGTGTTGCTCGAATAGGTCACTGGAGCTGTCTTTAACCAGCATGGACAGCAGGCAGAGCCCCTCAAACCTGACAATCCACCGGGTACACATACACATACACATACACATACACATACACATCCAGGAGAAATAAAGAGATTTTGTCTTACTACCACTTAACCTCTTCTCAATGTTTGGAGTAAAAGTTCGAGTCACTTTAACACCTTCAATGTGTAAGTATGGTATTTTTCTGATTTGCTGTGTTGATTCTGCCCCCCCCCCTTCCCCCCCCTATCTTCCAATTCCTTTCCTAATTTTGATTAAAAAGTGACTTCCCATATTTAGGATCAGACACAAAAATTAATACTTAAAATTGTAAACTGAAAGCTGGCATTGAATATCTGATCATAATTTATAATAATACGGCACTTGTTTCAAACTGTAATTTTTCCAATTTGTTTTTTTTTATTTAGGCTGTGTTCTTGTATTGCTGTTTGTATTCAGACAACATTTAACGACATTTAATAATGTTCTATATCAGGTTTTTATATGCATTCAAGGATCTTTGGCTTACAAGATTCCAACAGAATCCAGGCTCTTTTTCGTTCTAGATAACTCCTAGTCAAGTGTAGTGGCTCTCTTGTTGCAATATCATTGGTTATTGGTGAATTATCAAGAATCAGAGATGACAATAATTAATGACTATTAATTTTGATTTGTAATCAATGGAATGTCTCTCTTCTGTCAAGATTTTGTAGTAGATTCTAAATGCATCAGTCTCTCTGACCCCTTAACATCTCAGCCAATTTGTCAGTTCTGTGCCAAGTGAACGAAGTTCATCTACCAGAACATTTATAGATCAGCTTTCATTTTTTTTTTTCTCCTGGTCACAAGTAATAAAAACAGGATACAGTGATGAGAAACCTGGATGAGGTGTTTACATGCCACAAGGTTTCAAAAAAGGTATCCCACTGTTACTGGAACTTTGCTATTGTGACTAATATTGGAAAAACTGAGAGCACTGTAGCAATTGTGCATATTTTTAAAGTGTGGAAATTAATTAATAATGAGTGGTCCATGCTAACATTTCGCCATTCACAAGCCACATATGCTCATTCTGGTGTTTTTCAGTTATTCACTTTTGTCATTTGATACATAAGACAACGTCACAAGAGATACCCAACAGATATTGCCCGAATAAAAAAAACAAAACAAAACAAAAACATGAACAAATAAAAAAATCCGAAATAATAACATTACGACAATCTCATCACTGGTAAACTTAAAGATTAACGAAATTTTATAACAGATGACGTGAAGCCTTCTTTTTTCTTACCTGGTTTTACTTGAGCCCAGTTTGGCATTGCTGAAACCCACGAGACCCCCAACGGTGCTGGCGCCCTGCAAAGATAAACACAAGTATTAACTATAAATGAAGGCAACGCATATTAAACTGCCCAGCAAACCATCAACCTGTGTTACACATTGTCCAAATGTTACTCCAGATGCCAGCTCAGTAAACAACGAAGCCTTTAGCAAGCCGCTTCACAGCGACAGCAGGCTAGCAAGTAACTAGCTCCCAAGGTAACAAGCTTCTCCGGTTCGGGCTCTACCTGTGTCTGGAACACGCCATGTTCTCTGTAGTTGGCCAGTAAAGCAGGTAAATACTCTGGACGGTGTTCTTTCAGAACCGACACCAAACCCTCTGTTAGTCGCATAGCAGACGACCCATGCAGCCAAGACGATGTAGCCATCTTGCTTCTCCGCCAAACATACGTCACCACTTTGCGACTGGTTGACGTCAAATTAGTGAGCTCTTTGTTGTCGTGAGTGCTCAGCATCCAAGCATTTGTCTTGTAAAGATTGACTGAGCCAAGTAGGTTTATACATACCACTGTCTACACCGAACTGAGTTGTCTGGACTGCACTGTGTGTTATTGTACAGTGCAACTTGTCACTGGAGAGCTGCTGACGGTCGCTGTTTCATGCCTAGTGATGGCTAATGAGCGGCTCAGAGCTCTGGAGGAGGTGGAGAAAGAGATAGCGATGATCCTGCAGTGTGCCGGTGAGGACATAATATACAAAAATTAAAAAACAAAAGCAAAACCTTTACCATTACAGTTAAGTTTACTGATTTTGTACTTACACTGCTGTCGTTGCTAGTAGTAGCTACCAGAAAAGGCCAAAGCAATTTGGGGCCCAGTGAGCGAAATTTGTAACAACTCGATATCCATGCTTGATCTTACCGTCTCACTGTCTTAATTACTTAAGATTTTTTTTGTCTTATAGCTGTATTGATTGTTTTTCTTTATGTAAACAGTGGAACAAATTAGAGCAGATGAATCCGTATCACAGTTATATGTATAACAGTTGGTAAGTAACAATTTACTACTAGTAATTATATTTTCATCACCAGGGTAGCTGTTTTATTACTAGGGTTGTATTGTTTAGTTTGTCCACCAGAGACCTCGGTGACTTGAAGTAGATTACGGTAGGCTACGGTAGGATGTAGGTGATCACCTATAGACAGACTTGACTGGACATGTAACAGTCAGTAATCAGACAATTCCAGTGAATAAATGAACAACAGTTCTCTTATTGTATTTAGTCCTCTCCCTGCTCTCTAACGGGCTTCGCTAGTGGATGCTTTAACCTCTGAAACAGCTGCAACAGTAACGGTGGGGAGGCTCATGCTGGAGATGATGTCAATGGATTACCCAGTTGTGCGCCTGGGACTGCTCCACATGAGAAACATCCAACTGAACTGTGACAAGCTCTGCAAGCTATGTATTCCCATCTTGGCACTGATGAATGTAGCACTCTGAAACTCACCCAGCTGTCTCAGCCAGGGAGTGAGACTAGGGTGTGTTCTGCAGTATGTTCAGGTGTTTACTGATGCATCCGTCACCTGCTGGGTTGGGATGCTAGACATGGCCCTAGTAAGCAGTACATGGTCAGAACCAGTCCGCTGTATCAACCTGCTGGAGCTGAGAATGGTTTAGAATGTGTTTCATAATTTTGCCCCACAACTGGCAGGTGATGGTGAAGCCTGACAAAACAGCTGTAACATAACTGTCTGTTTTCCAGTTTGACATTATGATTAAACTGTTGTCTAACTGTTATTGTCAGTAAATATGGGCACCACAGTGAAGAAGTCATCAAGCTTATTGTTACATAATGGTGCAGCAATGGGTGTCAGGTTTGGTACGGAATATCATTGGAAGGCTTTAGTGACTCTAGCTCAGCAAATGAAGATGTACCTGAGGAATTTGTTTTGTGTCATTTATCAATCTAATAATTTAAAAGTAGCATTTGCTCTGAACGAGTCAACAGTTATGATACTGTCCAAGTAGTGGTCCAAAGAGAAGTTAGGATTGATGGGGTAATCTGCTGTCATTATAAATGCACATTTAGTTTTTCTGGACAAATTTCCAACATGGACAGCCAGAAGATCTCAAAAGCAACACCTTCCTGGAAAAGTGGCCTTTACCTTTGGTGCCTATGGCAAGTGCCACTACCTATACAAAACTGATGGATACTTAACAGTTCTTTTGTTTTTTCCATAAACACAACCGCTTCACCTGGAAAAAATGCAAAAACCCTGGGGATGTAACTATCTATTGACTGGCAATTACTGTGCTGACTAATTTTGCTTTGGTAGGTGTTAGTCTGTGAAAAGTTGCAGCATGTGTAAGATAAGACGGTATAAACATTAAATATAACATGCTATGCTGAGAAATATTATTGAATTTCAGTGCTAAAAAAAATCTAAAAACCTACACTATGGTCATCATCATCATCAGCTATAAGTGATTGTAAAATTTCATAAATGACAAATCGTTTTTTGTGTGCTTGCTATTGTTATTTTTGTGAAGACATTCTTTTCAATTAGAATGAATTTAATAAAGCAAGGTACATAAGTATTTGGTCACTGACACAATTTTTGTAATTTTGCCTCTGTACATACCTACAGTTAGTGTGAAACAAAGCCATCAAGGTATGATTCAAGATTAGACTTTCAACCATGTGTAGAATTATGTAGAACTGTAGGATTAAAGCCATTTTTACACATAGTCCCTCATTTTTCAGGGCTCAGACCATCAACGTCTATCGGGTATCACCTGTTCCCTCATTAGTTCATATCAAATTAAGCAGATAAAAGGTCTGGCGTTGATTTCAAGTGTTGAATTTGCATTTGGTAGTTGTTCATTGAAGCTCTAGATATGCAAGAGATGTTGATGCAAATGAAGGAGGCCATCATTATGTTGAAGAAACAAAACAAACCTAGAAGAGAGATTGCAGAAATTGTAGGAGTGGCCAAATCAACAATTTGGGCCTGTAAGACAACAGAAGAGAACTAAAATGGATGATCACAGAATTCTTTCCTTTGTCAAGAAAAACCCTTCACAAAATCTAGCCAGGTCAAGGAAAATCCAGGAAGAGGGTGTTTAATTGTCAAAGTCACAATCATCAGACGCCTTCATGAATATAAAAAGGGCACACCTTGTGGTTAAACAAGGTGAAAACTACTAGTAACACTTTACACTTTAGGGTGATACTATATGCTCAGATTCAAAACCTAACCTAAGCACTTCTCAAAGGAAAATTAATAGAATAGTGATAGAATGGCCAAGTCAGTCACCTGACCTCAACCCAGCTGAGCTGTTTTTCACTTGCTGATGACAAGACTGAGGGCAGAAAAACCCACAAACAAGCAGGAACTGCAGTAAGGGCCTGGCAAATCTCAAGGGAGGAAACTCAGCATCTGGTGATGTACATGGGTTCCAGACCTCAGCCAACCATTGACTACAATGATATTATTAATCCAAGTTTTAAAAATAATCCTCACATTTATAGTTATGCTAGTTAGTTACTTTGAGCTTCTGAAAATAAAGGACTATGTATGAAAAGGGCTGCTCTAAATAGATAATGCAATGTTTTTTGTTAAACTCTTTGAATTAAAACTGAAAGTATACATTTCAATCACATCTTGATCAATTTGTTTTGAAGCTATTGTGGATGTGTATAGAGGCAAAATAGTCCAAAAACCTATATACCCAACTGCATATGGCTTAATCTGTGGCAGGTCGCGTAGTTCAGGTATGTCAGGTATGTTGGAGTGTTTGAAAAAACACTCATGCATATAAGAGTTAAAACACTAAATTAGCCAGTTTTAACTTTTAGATGAAATAAAGTCTATGCAAATTATTTTTCCTCATGTGTTTGGTTAAAAGAGTGATTCAAGAAATAAAACCTCTAATAGACAACACAAAAAAAACAAAGGTGTGGTTCAGGAGATAGAGTGGGTGCCAACCAGAAGGTCGGCAGTTCGATCCCTGGCTACTCCAGTCCACATGTCGAAGTTTCCTTGGGCAAGATACCGAACCCTGTATTTCCCCAATGCTGTATGAATTTATATTGTGAATGTGTGAATGTGGCATGTAGTATAAAGCGCTTTGAACAGTAAATAAGACAAGAAAAAAAGGGTTTAAAAAGTGCAGTCAATTTACCATTTACACTCTTGATGTTACACATCCAATGTTTGAAAGGGGCATATTGTGTAATGTAAGTTGTTCAGTTTGTATTTTCCTTTTGACTTTCATGTCTTTCAAAGTCCCTCGTGTATAACAGTGCAAACTAGCTTAGGATATAATTGCTATAGCTTTCTGGACAACAAACTCGGTTCTCATCACCCCCTTTCCAGCAGCAGTAGGTAGCTCTGGATAGTGTCGGATATAATGTTTTCAGCCTGTTATGCTCCCCTAGATGGCAAAAAATGTATTACTGCTACTTGAAGTAATACTATATCAGTGTTTAGTAAAATACAAACTTAAAATCATACTCCTGGCATTGTCACAATTTCAAGTCATAAGTGATATGTTCCTGTATGCTTACATTTCCAGGTAATATAGTTCTGGAACTCTCCAAAGACAAACATAATGCCAGCCTCCTTGACAGACAGCTGGTCCAGTTCCAGAGCTCTGTCAATCGGGTGGAGAGTGAACTGAGTGCCCAGATCCGCTACCTTACACAGGTCAAACACACAGTACAAGTGTTAATTTTTGTTTTTTAATTTATTTGTCCATTGTAAGCCGAGAGACCACTGCTACCACAAAAGAGCTTAGAACATACAACAAAAGTTGTTTTTTTTTAAGGCTATTTCACCTTTACAAGAATACAGATATTATATATATCATTTTAAGATATATTATTGTGAAAGCTAATCAGAAATTGGTTAATTAGTTGACATAAAATCTTAATTTGAAATCCTACTTTTAATTAAAATGTTGACATTATAGCAGACTTTTATTTTTTATTTTTTTATAAATAACGTGTTAATTTATTTCTTTTTTTGTTTTTCAGATAATAGTTTTTTTCCTCAATTTTTCTTGTTTGATAGTTAAGATGTATTCTTAAGTATTTTATAAATCATATAATAATAATGATAAATACCACAACAAATATGTAATCTGTCAATGTGCATCCTTTTTTGACCAGCAGAATAAATGTAATTCTCCTGTTTTTTTTCTCCAGGTAGCTACTGGTCAACCTCATGAAGGCTCCACTTATTCAGCCAGGAAGGACTGCCAGATGGCACTGAACAGAGCAGAGTATGCCAAGGTCAAACTGGGAGAACTTGGAAGGACCTGTGAAGTCATGCTGGAGCAGTAGCTGCAGACATGAGGACAGAGAGGGCAGCTGGCTGACTGGTGGAAAAGCGATCACTGGGCAACATTTTCACTCCGATTCCTGATTCAACTGTATCAGCCCTCACTCTTCACTTCTACCACCAGCATTAAAAACGTTTAATAATCCTTTTTGTCATTATTACAAATACTGGAGTTTCACAATAAGTGCAAAGAAAAACTTTTTAAAAAGTTACGTATAAGATTTCTGATTTTCTAAGAAGTGTATGCTGCATTTCTCGGTATTCATATGCATTGCAGGCCACATATAGACCCTTTTTAGACACTTCTAATTCAGCCACGATTGCTAGTTAGCAAGACCTTTTATAATCAAATGTTTCAAAATAAACAGCTCTTGACAAGCTTTGCCTTCAATCCCTCAATTAAAGAGATTCTCTTTGGAGCTGTGATCTACTATTTTCAGGGGGAAACACAAGGAACTAAAGAAAGGCCAAGATAGCATCTTAGCCATGAATGGAAACTCATATTCTGATCATTTATAAGACTGAACTTCTGAAAAGTATTTTGTAAAAGGTGTCTAAAAGACTTTCTCATACCTGGCTCTAAGCATTATAGCTTTTACAGTCTTTTGGAAGAACTGAATTGCTGATAGAGCACAGTGGAAAGTAATTCAGATCCAGGACATTTATATGTTAGGACAGTCCTCGATCAAGGTTTGGCAAGAGGCCTGATGTTACTTAGAGCATGGGATCTGAAAGAAAGATGCTTAACTCTGGTCCAATTCAGTGGAAAGTGAGTGAGGCCAAAATTCCCAATATTTCTCAATTCTCAAAACTTATTCAAATTTGTCTTCCATGTTTTTAAATTTGGACTTACCATTTTTAACATCACTTCAAGATCATGTCACTTTCTATTTGACATGTTGAAATGTTTATTTTCTTAAAATAAATTGCTGTAAGACAACATTTCTTATGTTTTAGATGACAAAATAAAGGAATTTTACAAAAGTTGTTGCTTATTTTGTATATAGATATATTTTTTTCTTTTTTTTAAGTTATTGTTATTATTTTTTTAATTGTTTAATTGTGACTGACAACTGGACAGTGTACAAGTGACCAAACCAAAAAAATACTGTCCAGCTGATGAACTTGAACTTGAATCCCTTTCTTGTTCTTCTTCTTTTTGGTCTCTGGGGTTGAAGTGTCCTGTAACCTTTCACTCAGACATAACTGTTGTTGTTTCTCAGACATCGATGATGTGCATATGATGAAGGAACTACTCCTGCTTGATTGCATAAAATACGTTTATTACAAAGAAGACCAGCGCCGATCTGGCACCATGGTTGCCTGGGAGACGACTTGGAGCCAGAATGAGTCTCTCCTCGAATCACAGCTCAAAACTCTCTTATATAGGTTTGTGTCTAGGCCAGTGATCAAAAGGAACTTATCATACCTTGTCATTTCCGTCAGTAATGGGGCTCTACTTCTCAAGGCAAAAGGGTCACCACTTCCTGTAACTCCCAGGAATAGGGATCTCTCCTACATACATTCCAGAACTGTGAGAGAAGTAACATATATATCAGATACAACATGTCATATATCAGATACTACATTTTTCCCCCCTTCGAGACTACACAGAGTCTCAAAAAAGAGAAAAGTGACACTCATGTTTTCAATTGTCACATAAGAGTCTCATAATGACACACACAGAATGGTTATAACATTCCCTCCTGTCTGTGCTTGCTACAGCATATCCTTAGCATTTTATTAAATTTATGTGAGAGTGTGAGAGTGAGAAACCTGTCAGGCAGCTACCTTTCTTATAATATCCATCAAACAATCTAGACAGGAAAACTCCCATGGTCCCTCTACCCCAGGCAACCACATATAGTACTCCAAGCCAATCGAAAAGGAGAGTTCTGAAGATTTTTGTAGGGACAAAATGTAAGCAAATACACATGAGAACCTCAGAAATAAAATCAAAAAAATGTCCAAAGTCAGGCTGGTCGACCCATCGCACCTTCCAGTGGACCTTCCCCTGCCTAACACCACTGTCCCTATGCACCGAGAAAGAAAAGAAAACACCTGATGTTCCAATGTATTTACATCATCGCAGAAAACATAATTCTCAAAGCAATCTAATTAAAGAAACCCCATACCTTACACTATTCATATTCCCCATGTTATAAACACTTAAGTATTACTCATGCAGTTTTAAAGAACCCAAAAACTAAACCAAAGCATTATACCTTGCTAGGATTATCAGTAACATAAATGTCTTACTTTCATTTCCCATGCACTAGTGTATAATAAAGAAGTACAATCTATCAATATCATAGATTACAATATAATAAAACAAAATCCAATACTGTAAAAATATGTAGGAAAACATACAAATATATCCAACTGTTGCTCCTTAGCAGCATCTGCTTCTAGTGTGGTGTATTCTCCATGATATTCTAAATCAGGATATCTTATTATTACAGTGTCCTTGTTCAGGGTCCTCCGTCCATTTTCACTGTCCATGTTTGAGTGTTTGAGTCCATTTAGGTTGGAGGGATCCCTGTACAATCAGCCACCCTCAAATTGGTCTCCCAAAGATTGTCCTGGGAAGAAAGAAATCACCAACCAGTATCTTGCAAAGACATCAAATGCAGTATAATGTATTGTAATAAATTCACTTTGTTATCATACTTTCACATTATTCCAATTTCTGATTCACATTTTCTATTTCCCCCTTTTAACCATACTGATTCCCATTCGGATTTTTGGACATCTCCGCTCTAGATGTCCCCACTGTCACTAATGCAGTTTATCAAAACATCATACAAGGTAAACCAAACAAAGAAAACATCAAAAATAAATGTTGAGACTATAATGAAGTCAGATAATCAGAACGGTTTTTTCTCAACCATTTCGCTTTCTATCACAACTTCCTCCTTGTCTTTGTCTAGGTCATCCCTACGTAGTAGCGGCATCTGGGCATTATCTCCTGGCATTACAATTCCAACCAATCTCAGTATCATAGCCTTTGCAAAGATCAACAGCAGTGTGCAAAAACAAAACATCACACACAGTGATAGGACAGCCACCAGAATCTGAACCAATAAAGCCCCCATTGGCCCTAATTTTTCTTGCAACCAAATATTAGCAGACCATCCAGCTCCTTCCAATAGGCCAAACGTACCCCTTATGAGTTTCAACACATCTATGACACTAATCATGTTGTCAGAGCTATCAGGAATCAAAGTATAACAGGCATCCCCAGTTAGGTTTAAAGCCACACATAGGCCACCTTGTTTTGGCCAAAATATAATCTAGAGCCACATCAATCTGTGACTCCTCTGAGTATTTGACAAGTATTCGAAACCTCTTATGGTCTCATTTGCAAAACCCTGCAGAGTGTAGGTAATATTATCAATATGATCAGCTAAGAATGTTACGCCATACCACGGAAATATTCCTATACCCCATTTCCTCCTTATCCTCCAATGGTAGGACTCCAGGTTATGGAACTGTGCCAATTCCCTTTTCTTCCTACTTCCAGGAATACCATTAGATTGGACCTCATCATGTCCCTGTCCCTTCTGGACAACAAAAACATCATACAGAAGTTTCAGCATTGCCATGTATCAACATCCGGTCCACCCATAAGGTAGAAATATGTATGCCTTATTACCACAAATCCGCTAAATATCTTTGAAATTTCCTATGGTCACATTTCCCGGCAGAGTTTGGTGCTTTACACTTTCTACTCTGAAAGTGTTCAGAGTAGCACAGAGTTCTACTCTGTGAGCGAATTGGTGCATGAAAGATCACTGTATGCGTCTTATTATCAGCCTTTCAATCATGTCTTCTAAAATGTATCATGTAGCTATCACATTCTGATAAACCCATAAAACATTCCAGCCCCATCATGGGTATCATATGAACAAAAGCAGGCTCTGGCCTTCACATGTGTCACATCCATAGCATCGGGGACTACTGTTGTAACATCTTCATGCTGATCGAGTAAATTCATATATGGCAATTCCCTCAACCAAAAACAGCTACGTCGAGGTCTAAATAGATGTACTGACACAGCCATCCAAGTGTCTTCTGCTGCTTGTTGATGCATGACTTTGACATTCAGGAGTCAACGGTTCTGGTACTGTCTCTAAAATTGAAGGTCATGTGCCCGGAGTTGGAACTCTCACCACACAAGTACATTTCCCATGACTAGACAATCTTACAGAGTGAGTTAACTGCTGGAACCACAAATTCCTACTTGCTCACAGGTCTGCGATTTGCAACACCAGGAAGTCAAATCCATATGCCTTCCACTTAATTTCTTGCTTCTGCAAGGCATGGAAATGTTCAGTCGTGTCTTCCGGTATCCAGTCAAAGTCATAAAAGTCACTGTCCACGTCCAACATAGTCATCTGGACTGTCGCGGACGAATGTGTATCTTTTCAGCAATTGATTCTCGAGTTTCTCACTGCTATCATTCGAACTCTCCTCCAATTTTAACATGGGCCCCTGAATCACATTATATCTACAGACGTTGTAGGCACCGAAGACGTCATCATCATTTTCCTTGTAGAGGATCCCATCCTCACAATCTCACTAGTAAAATTGCTGAGAGTAACAAAAGTAGAAGTTGTCACCATCATTGTTGTAACATTTATCCCTACTAAAGTCGTAGCTAGGGTTGTAGCCGGAGTTGATATGTTATGTGTAGTGCAAATCACGGAGCTCACTCGAACAACACACCATTAATGCCAACGGAAGCGCCGCTACCCAGTTTAGACCTGTGTGTTGGCAAATTTTAACAATGCGGTTTTTCAACACACCATTCATTTTCTCAAAAACACCTTGGCTTTGCGGATGGTAAATGGCTCCTAGAATCTGTTTAATTCCTAATTTTTGTAGAATTAATCTTACCATTTTATCCACAAAGTCTTTTCCATTATCTGAGGATACGTGATCTGGAAGTCCCCACCTGCTTATGACCTCACGACACAGAAAACTTGGCAATAGACTGAGCATCCTTCCGCTTGGTTGGACAAGCCTCAGGCCATCGCGAAAATCTTTCCACTACAACTAGCATATATCCTTTACCTCCAACTGGTTTTATCATATCAACAAAATCCACGACCAACTCACGAATGGGACCTGTCGGAGTTGGAATATAACCAGGGGGAACCATCACACCCCTCACATTGTTTTTTTTAGACAGATAGTGCACCTGCCTATGACATATTCAATTTGTTCAAGCAAGTATGCTGCCCAAAAACCATACTCTTTTGTGATCTCTCTCATAATTTCCCCCCTTGTGACATGAGCTAACCCATGTGCTTCCTGGATCATCAGACCTAGCAGGTCTGGGGGTGCTACCATCAGCCATCAATCATCTTCATGATTTCACCACAGATTGGTAGAATCTTGAGAGGCACCTCAGTCTAGCCATAATTGTTTATCCATCGTAGAAGCAGCTTCTTGCATTGAGACCACATCTCTGACCATAATTTTATCTTCCAAATCCACCTCATGGGTGACCAGAAGAACTTTGCCCAATCTGTCTACTCCTGTAACTGCTTTTGCAGCCTCGTCAGCCGCTTTGTTACCCTGTGTGACCCTTGACATGTCCATTCTGTGTGCCGTGCACTTAGCTATTGCTATTTCTTTAGGCTTCATCATCGCATGCAACAGTTTCATTATCTGAGCATGATGCTGTATGGGAGAACCATCTGTTTTCTTAAACCCTTGATTTTTCCACACCAATCCAAATAAGTGACACACATTATGTGCATACGCAGAATCTGTATATATTGCCACCCACTTGCCTTCCACCAACAGACATGCTTCAGTCAGTCCCACAAGTTTAGCAAGTTGTGCGGACGCAGGCTGTGGTATCACTTCAGCCTTCTCAACAACAAACTCAGTTCCCTTGGCTTTCACTACTGCATAGTCAGCACTCAATTTGTCTCCTACTCGATAGCAGGACCCATCAGTCCAATACTCCAAGTCCACCTAACAATTTCTGTCCCTCATTTTCAAACAACTGCAGAATGCCAAGCTCTGTCTGTCTCTTCTCTGTGCGTTTTCATCCCTTCTTACCTTTCTTTTGCCCTAGCATATATGTGGACACAAGCACCTGCATTGTTTTAATTGCCCCTGGATTAAGAGTCCTTTCCACTGGCCAAGGTTGGTCAATGTCAGGCCAACGCTTGCTCCATTTTTCTGACATCTTTGCAATTTCTTTAACAAGAGGATTATTCTTCTGCACCACCTCAACGGGGGTAGTTGTTTTTGAAATTTTACTGTCCATCTTTGACATTGTAATGACTCCCTTATACTCTCAAAGGAGACCTAAGGCTTACCGATACAAAAGCAGAGTCAGTTATTTATCACTCGATGCTCTGATGCCCATTCATCTTAAGATTGTTGAATAATTTCATATATCAGCTCACATCAAACTAGACCATGCGTGGTAATGAAACCAACATTCGCAATTTTCAACAGTATTTAAACCAAATTAACCTTTCCATAAATGATTATTTAAATCAATGACACTCCATTAATAAATTAAATGCTTTAGTTGGTCTGTTGCCAAGCTTCCCTTTTAAATAACTGCAATATGTAATATCCCATGTATATGTAAACAGACGTATTTCATTAACGCCAGACTGAGAAATTATGTTATTTACAGTAGCAACAGATGACAAAAGAAACACTATGAGCCTATATGTGAAAGCAAGATAAATATGTATCAACAATATTGGCTATAAATGAGTGTATACGCATATATTTATATGCAGGTATTTGTTGAAAGAGTTTGTGGATAAAATTGCACTAGCCTTGATCAAACTAGATACAGGACCCGTATGCGCTGTCATCCGCAAGCCCCAATTTGTGTGAAGCACGGCCAGCTGTCTTCTCGTCTGTCCTTTGACGGATCCAAATTCAGATGCATTCAATCTTCCCCAACTCTCATTCATCATAGTCAAACAAAGGAAGAGAAAGAGAAAACAAAACAAGAGTTCAGTGTCTTATGATCACTCTAGATCCTTATAAAAAATGCAATAAAAAATCCAATGAAATTTGTACACATTTTTACACATTTTTTGCATCTCATGAGAGATTTTCATTAAACAGCAACTACTAACAGGCACAAATCTATCATACCTATTATATTGCTCTCCGCAAAACAGATCCCTCACTTTTCACTTGCATGCATTCTAAATTTATCATACTCAATTTTATTTTTACAATGTATTGTCAATTTAGGAATCTAAAGAGTAAATATTTTAATCTGTTTCATTCTAGTAACACCTTAAATTTTCTACCATTTTTCTCCATCTCTCTCATAAGGAGAGAAGGGAGGGGGGCTCCCTCGCCACTCCTCTTATCAGGAAGAGCAAACTTATTGGCGCCCAAAATGGGACACAACCCCTTGCTCCGCCTCTTAAAATTAGCAAGGACTTCCAGTATACACTGGCCATCAGAGAGTGACCATCTGGCCCAAACTCCCCTTAGGGTCATAACGTCAGATCGACTCAATGTAGTAAGGCACAGAGTCAGGGAGAAAGAGCGTACACAAAGGACAGCCGCTAATCCTATATGTAAAAACAGTCTTTGTTTTCCAGTTCTGATAGACTTTATCAGGAGATTTTCTTTTCCCTTCTTATTGTTCTTCTTGAGTTTTTACCCATGCTTGTGTAAACAGAATGTCCTCGCTCACTCTCCACTCTTCCTCAGACTCAGCAAAAGGCTCATATATCAATGTATAAATGTCCCCTATGAGGCTCATATATGTTTTATCAGAATTATAAATGTCCTCTATGAGGCTCATATATGTTTTATCAGAATTATAAATGTCCTCTATGAGGCTCAGATATGTTATCAGAATTATAAAAGTCCTCTATGAGGCTCATATGTGTTATCAGAATTATAAACGTCCCTCATAGGTTTTTAACACTGAAGAGGCAAAACTGTCTCTCTTTATGAGTTACTAAATCTCCCTTAACCTATCACAACCTATATATGCCTATTTGATACGAAGTCTATTATATCTACATCAATTAGACATAAACAAAACATTCCACAGCCTTCTACACACAGCTAAGACACCACGCAGCACACACACAGAGACAGGACGTCCGACAGACAAAAACCACTAAGTAAACAAAAATCATCCCCCAAAGACGTCAACAGCACTTAATACTAAAATGTAAAGTCGACTCATTCATAATTTTCCTCTATCTTCATCAAAACTTTGACCAAGCTTCTTCAAAAAACAAATCCTCATTTAACAAATTACTTCACAAGGCATGCTCACTGCACACCTTTTACTCCTGGGCTTGCTCAGCCCTTTCTATTCTCACCTTTCTCAAACTTTATATTCTGTCTGTTCTTTTAGGCCTATAACTTCTATTTTTCACTTATCTTCTCTTTATTTTATCTCTTCTTTTTCTCTTGTCTTTATTTCATCTCTTCTTCTCTTTTCTCTCGTCTTTTCTTTTTGCTTATCTTTATTTCATCTCTTCTTCTCTTTTCTCTTATCTTCTCTTTTTCTCTCATCTTTATTTCGTTTTGCCAATACCCCTGGATCCAGGCCTATTATTTTCCCTTTTTTCCCCACACAAATTCTACTACTTCTTAAAGCCAACTTTCACGCGATGGCTAATTTACACATCTTATCGTTAAGAAGATGCGGGCCCTGTCTCCATTAATCTTGCATGGTTATTTAGCTCACTTTATCGTTACTAGTTCTGCTATTCTACATTCTTTTTACTTCAACTTTTATTTCTCTTACTTCAACTTTTATTTCTCTTATTTCTTTTCTCTAAGATACTCCCCCTTTTGCATCATTGATAATGCAATAAACCCAATTTAGACGGAGTATCGCTCCAAACATCGACATATCACAGCATGTCCGCACAAGCGCTTCTTTACAGTGCAGCCAACCAGCAAAAACACAACCGCCTCAATGAACGAACCAGCACCCCAGTTTTGTGAGAAAATACTCACCCGACTCGTCAAGGTGGTGTGGGAGTAGATGCGCTGAAGCTATCGGCGACTACAGGAGGCCTCAACTGATCCGCAAAAATTGTTGTTGTTTCTCAGACATCGATGATATGCAGATAATGAAGGAACTTGATTGCACAAAATAGTTTTATTACAAAGAAGAACTCTCTTATATAGGTTTGTGTTTAGGCCACTGTTCAAAGGAACTTATCCTAACTCACGGTTTCCATCAGTAACAGGGCTCTACTTCTCAAGGCAAAAGGGTCACCAGTTCCTGTAACTCCCAAGAATAGGGATCTGTCCTACATACATTCCAGAACTGTGAGAGAAGTAACATATATCATATATCAGATACTACATAACCCTACTGGCAAAGAAGGAGGAAGAAATGGGAGGGGTCATCCTCACTCTTGTGTTCTTTCATCCCTATTAACCACAAGGCAAGCAAATTTGTCAAACACAAACTCATCAACCTGAGAAGTACTAAAAAGAGAAAAAAAATTAATCATATATCTTGATGAAAAAAAACGTAGTACAACAGGCTGTTATTGCCAAACTGTCAACTGTTTTACACACACGTAAAACTAACAAAAAAGCAAAAACCAGGACACAAAACATACCTATTTTGAATCAAATGTAGATAATCTAACTTTTGAGCTTCAGATGGAATTGATTAAGAAAAACTCATCATAAGAATACCTTGGAATATGGCTTGAAAACAAAGTTCCCTGTGGAGTGAACAATCCAAAGCTATTTTTACATTCAGTGTGTCCCATCAAACAGACTTCCAGCAACATAAAACATCTGGAAGGTTAATCATGCAATGTTCCCATTAATGTTTACTAATATATAGTCTTTTTCCCTACCTTTCTAGGTGGGGCACTGTTGTTCTCTGCCACCTATGGCAATCAATGTAATAGTATGAAACCCATGCCAGGATTGTGTATTACAAGGCCAATGTGGCACATGTGTCCCAAATGTTTGAGGTACAAACAAAACAGGGACCCACTTACACTGCCTCATCTACCAGTGATCAAAAATTCAACACAGTATCTCAAAGCATAATATTCAAATCAAAATTAGGTTTTTTTTGTTGCTGTTTGGCTGTTTGGCTGCGGCAGCGGGACATGATCCTTTATAATTTGAACTACTTTTACTAGTAGTTGTCACTTGTGAAAAATGTCCTACATGAGGCTTTTAGTAATTAATCTTTTAGCTATACAATTTGCTGCGAAGCCTCATTGCTTCAGTAAAGCCTTGTTTCCCCATCACTAGGTGTAATCACTAAAAGAAATAGCATCACCTGGTATATGTCCGTACTTCTCTTGTTACATCTGAGGATTTAGAGTGCATCATAGCACCGAGACAGCACTAGTGGAAGTTAGAAAAGATCTTCTACTTGCATCAGACAAAGGTCTCTGTACTTGTCTTGTTAGATCTTAGTGCTGAACTTGACACTACTGACCATCACAGCCTATTAAAGAGACTTGAACATTTAATTAGCAATAAAGGAAAATCATATACAAGGTATATAGACAATATTAAACATTAGACATTCTATAAACTCTGCATAAACTACTTTTGTGCTTCCATTTCTTATGCAGATGATAACCAATTGTACCTGTCAATGAATCTAGATAAAACCAATCAGTTTGCTAAACTTTAAACATGCCTCAAAGAAATAAAGATGCAGATGACCAGGAACTCTCTGCTGTTAAACTCAGAAAAAATGTAAGTTATTGCACCTGGCCCGCAAGACTTACACAACTCACACATTGAAAAAAAACTTCAAGGACTGCTTTTTTTTACCTATGTAATATTGTAAAAATTAAGCACATCTTGTCTCAAAAAGATGCAGAAAAACTAGTCCCTACATTTGTTACTTCAAAGTTTGCTTATTGCAACTCCTTAATGTCAAGCTGTCCCACAAAGTCTTTAAATACTCTCCAGCTGATCCAGAATGCTGCAGTGTGAGTAGTGACAGGAACTAGAGACAAGACAAACTTAGTTCATAAGAATTAGGACCCTGACACAACCTTTGCAATTTTGAGAGTCCATGAGAGTGAGTGAGTGAATGATAAAGTCACAACATTGATTAGCTGAATGCTGTGTAACTTGGTGCTGTAGTTACATTACTATGTGAAATCTAAAGCCTTACACTACATAAAATATATGCTGGTGCATATTGGTATGTTTCTGTGTTTTTCCTCTAGGAAAGACTTCCTTGACAACCCAAGGGAAATGAATGTGGTGAACTAGGCCATCCTCCATCCTCTACCTGCAGTGGCTCTGTCTGTCCAGAGTGCCACTGGCTTGCATACCTTTTCTGGCTGGACCACAACAGGGGGGGCAGCTCTATGAAAGCATATGACTGAATGAGTGAAGTCACACCATTGGTAAGCCAAAAAACAACTGACTGAGTGCTGACATTACCACCATTGGTTGACAGGCCAAGTGTTGGAGTTTCCCCATTGGCCATTGCTTTTTCAAAATGATTTGGCACAGTTTCAAATGCATCACTGGGGAAGGCGTTTAACGGCAGTATAGCCAACTTAGTACCTTTGTTGCTAGATTTACTGACTTTTCACACCCCCTAGCAAAAGAATCTAGCAACAAATCTAGTGACTTTTTGGACAAAGGTTATTCACTGTCTGTAGAAGGCAGTCACCAGTTTTTCCTCTCGACACGAGGTTGAGCTTTCCCTCCAGAGAACAGCTCCCAATGTGCCTTATTCAGATGACTGCACAGCAGCTGAAATACACATGAATGGGTTTCTAACTTTCTCTCTGAGTGATCATTTTACAAGTAAATGCAAACAAAATCACACAACAGCAACTGTTGTAAACTTATGGGTATGTTGATTTTTTTCAGACGACAAAGCAGTTAAAAAACCAGGATTGTAAGCAGTGCAGAGCAGCAGCATTGAAATGGCTTAAAAAGCGACTGCTGGTTAAAATGTATTCCCAGTGAACCAGGTTTCAGTCACTATTTCACAAGTGTTCTGAAAACAGAGAAACATATATGAGAACACTTTTAATAGGAATTGGCAGTGTTAAATTATTGTATTTTTGAGCAGAGACAGTAGGATAGAAGCAAACAGTTGAAAGACAACAGAAACCTAACATATATTTGGTGTTGACCAGGTTTTGTTTACCTTTACCTGTCATATTTGGGTTTAGTAACATTAGCCTTGGCTCTGGTGCAGTGGGAAAAAATACATACTGAAAAAAACAGCAGATGTTCACAAATGTGGACAATATATATCTTTTTTCTCTGCTGTCTGATGTAGCATCATGCATAGCCACTGTAGCTCCCTTTTCTTGTTTTCTGATTGCCGCGCTAGAAATAAATCTATGTTATCCATCCATGTTAATACAGTTAAACCTAAAAAGGCTATCCCTTTGAAAGCATGAAGGTGCTCGGTAAATTTCAAAGCAGACATTAAACTGGTCGTTCCTAATTTTTTTTTTTTTTTTGTCATCTTGCATCAGAGCCTCTCTTTGTTTTTTCTTTGTTGATTTCTTTTTTTTTGTTCCCAAATTATTCAGTTCTAAAAACATTTCTCCCAGAAGACATTTTGACCTACTAAAGTAGGCAAATGGAGAAGCACGTCAACCCCATTAGATTTGTGCTTTAGCATTTGCTGGTGGTGGTGCAATAATTATGCTATTGGATGCCCTCTATGATGTTTGGGAATTTATATAAATTATTTTTCTGCTTATTACTCCAATTTGGCCTTTGATGAACGGCCAAAACTTTAGGTTTATAACTTCGAACTAATCCTGTTGTTTGAATAAAGAAGGTGAAAAGAAAATGTTGGAACTAACAACCCCAATGATGTCCCCCTTCCAGTAGTTATTTTTTGCATATAGTTAATATTAATCTATCAAATTTACTAGTCTGTTTTCTACACACTAAATCTATTGCATGTCTGCCTGTCATGAAGGAGGGATCCCTCTTCTGTTGTTCCTCCTGCAGTTACTTCCATTTATCCCTGTTGAATGTTTTTTTGGACAGTTTTTATTTATCTGATTTGAGGCTCTAAGGATAGATATTGTTGTATGCTGTAGAGACTGTACACCCTGTTAGGCATATTTGTGATATTGGGATATATTAATGAAAGTGATTTGACATTAAGCTTTAGCTTTTGTCCACATTTTGACCTCGGTCATGTGTGCACCATGAGTATCATGTACAAATAACAACATGGATCAAGGTGATGGTAGGGCTAAATAGGGATTGACAGTGGAGCAGAAAGTTTAGGGAGTCAGAAAAAAATCTCTTCTGGGGATTTTGAATATCCATACAAGATTTCTGCTCAGTATTGTTCTCACTGACATAATGTACACTCACTGATTATTTTATAGGGAATATCATACTAATACTGGGAAGAGTGACCTTTGCTTTCAAAATGTCATTCCCATCATTTTATTACAAGCTAATCTTGGTTTCATCTGTCAAAAGAATCTTTCTCCAGAACAGTGCAGGATGTTTTTTTTTTAGTCTAATCTGTTCTTGAGGGTTACCTGTTCTTGGACCTTGTGGTAACCCCTCTGTATTTAAACCATGGGGGTTGAAGCTCAGGCCCACAAGTCCCACTCATAAATATTTGTATGGAGCCCCCTACTTTTACCAATTTTACAATCAGTGTATTAGTCTAGCCACATGTGTCAAGTGCTTCATTATCAAATCCATTCTACTAGCTTATTGAGATAATACCCAAATAAATGAAACCTAATGCCACATTTTCACTGCCATTTAGTACCTGGGCAGATTCTCTCATAGCCAGCACACACATACACACAAGTGGGCCGACAAGGATCTGAATAAAGGTTGATCATACACACTATTCGTATTTCGTAATTTGTTCACCTGTTGCCTGTAACCTGCTTGTTTTTTTTACAAAGTCTCTATACTAAAGCCAGATAAGCATTAGTACAATAGTGAAAACATGAAGAGGGAAGCTAATTTTCATTTATTTGTTACTATAGAGTACACTGGTCTATTTTTTGGCAGCCAATCTCATAGTTTGGTTTTTCCCTGGAAAAAACAGCCAGTCTAGGACACATAAGACCACATTCAAATTGCAGAATGTGCAAATGTGTCCTTTGCCACACTGGAGGATTACGACTCAATTTATGTCTTCTGCATAAACAAATGTATTTACTCATTCACATTGTGCAAATTGCTTAAGATGGCTTTGTCCATGACCTCTGAAAAATTTGAAAGGCCTACTGAGATATCTTACAAGCGCATCAAACAATCTGAGTGATGTAGTTTACCTGGAACATGCCAAGTCATGAACACAGTCTGTATTTTTTCTTCTTCTTTGTCTTCTTCTTTTTCTTCTTTTATTTCCTGGCAGACCAAGCATGCAAAGTGTATTGCTGCCTTCTGCTGTTAAAAAAATGCATTTGGTCCTTGCAAACAGAGCTAATGTAAGTGTCAAACTGCATATAAGGCAGGGAAGGGAGATCTGATCCCTTGGAGACGCATTCTAATGCAAAGTGTGAACCGATGTACTTAGAGCTGTCCCCTTTGTGATTGTACCACCTAAGACATGTTTATTCCAGGTATGAACTGGGCCATGAAAATATGCCAAATTCTTATTTTGGTCACTCCTGAAGATTATACCATCTGTCTGATAGGTCTGTTTTGTTTTTTCAGCCTATTTATGGCCTCCGTCTTTTGCGCCAACCTCTTTGGACCTCAAAGAATATTAACAGTTCCCATGGACCACTGTCAAAAGCAAATTCACCTCTTGGAAACTATTGTCCAATATCTTCTAAGCCTCTTAAAATGAGGGCCCAATGTGACATTTTGGTTAAATTTGAAACCTCGTGTTTATTATGTTAATTTTTGATACTGAGAGTCTTCTTAATATTAAAAATTGAAAAATGCTTTGTTTCCTGTCTATTCCGACAGGTGTGGCAGGAAGTTGCGATGTGTGGGAGTGTCACACAGTGCCATAGAGAACGCCTTGAATGCGGCTTTCACTATTACGGAGCAAAACGGCAGCCTCGAGGCAGACTTAACGGAATCGGCGCCGTTTGTGGAGACTGGAGTCATGGAAAACTGCTCTCTGTGGAGTCTGTGTCTGCTGCTGGCGCTGCTGCAGACGCTGGAAGGTAAGATTCTGTCCGGCCCACATCAGCAAATCCTCATTCTCTGCCTTCTATGCAGCACATTGATTCAATGCCGAATAGCGGTCCACCGGCCTGGAAGCAGACGTTAAAGGGACAGATCAGATCACAAATCGATTCTGAACAATTTCCTTTTTACCTTGATATTACGGATCCACGTGTTATTGACTTTATTATGAGAGGTAGATTCAGTTATCGTGGCTCCATTTGCTCTCCGTCCGGATATCACTGATATCATAGATCCCGATGTTAACCACCTGTAAAATATTACATAATTATAGATTATTATATAAATTATTATATAATTCAATTGATATATTATTATATTCTCTATTAGTTACAGGAGGTCCAGCTATTTTCGAAATGAAAATTATTGAATCAAAGTAATGTGGCACCACCCCACAGTGACCTGTCTGGAATAAAGCAGCACATGCCATGCTGAAAATGATGCCACCCTCAGTGATGATGAATACGAAGAGTTAGTCACTTAAAAGGGGATTCATTTATAAGGGATGATATCAGTCTTA
>CM029132.1:17933962-17998962 GCA_016859345.1 Istiophorus platypterus | reverse complement strand
CCTTATCAGACAAAGCTGAACAAAAGGTATAAAACTAAAATATATGCAGCCAAGATTGCTACCCAAGAACATATAACTTAAATTCACTTTCCAAACATCTCCATAGATCTCGTTCTACACCATCATCGATTAACATAGTGACATACCAACCCATTTACCAAAGGGGGGCATCTAACAATTTTCAATAAGACAGGCAAACAGGCAAACTGAATAGGGCAGCTTTATATTTACAAAAATACCTTTAGTATTCTCTTCAATACTCTTCAATAGACAGGACACTCTTGTTTCCAGAGCAGACACTGTTTTGAACTTGGGATTGATGTTGGCCTCCAGTCTTGGTAAAGATTGGTCAATCATGCTGCCTTTAGGCTTACCAAACTGTGAGTCCATCTCATTCAGAGGAAAACAAAAACACATTCTGAAAATTACCTAACCAAATATTAAACTCTTACTGTAAAAAAAAATATTCAAGGAAATGAAGAGTAAATCTGAATCGGTTTCCCTTTTTGGCCACTCGATGGCAGCAGGGAAGGCTGAAACCACATCTTACACTATTACCTAGAAATCTTTGCAGCAACCCGATTCCACATTAAACAGACACAATGATGTTGTTTATTTGGAGTGGTGTTTGACTGCAAGTCCAATAGTCCCTCTTCCCTCTTCTACTAAGGAAAACATCTGGCTAGATGTTAAACTTTCCAGCAGTTAATTTGCAAATTTGTTTTCTCTTTGTTGCTGGGCATTTAATATATGTTGGGTTTGCTGACATGGCTGCCTTTTGCTGGAAACAGGGTTGCTAAAGGTAGTGTTTACCAAAGATTGGTTGATATTTTTTGTGGAGTTGTCATCATAGGCAGCAGCGTCTACATAGACAATTGATCCCTTTCATATTATATAGTAAGTTTGATGAAAGGACTATTTACAATGTGAAAAAAACTGCTGAAGTAAATAAAACCAATGAATAATGACCCAGCTCTGAAACTACATTTCAAAATATTCATCAAGTGATCACAAACACAACACCAGATGAATAAAAGTAAAATGGATATGGAAGTACTGTTTGATGACATGTTTTATTCACCATAAAACTTTATAAGCAAAACACATTTGAGTGGAGCAGGACTAATGCCTTTGCCTTTGCTCGAGATTCCATCTAAGGTTGCATAGTTTATTCTCTTGGAATCCACAGTTAGGGACTGGATCATAGTGATGCTTCTGAGGAAGAAAGGAGATATTAGTTAACAACACTTTTCAGTTCCTCTTAGTGGTATGTGGGCTGAACTGTTAATTTTGCCAACTTCTTCTTACAAATAAGATTTCATCCAACTGATTTCAACAATTAAGTCTGGGGAAAATGCAACAACAGTAGCTATCAGGTACATCAGGTATCTAAGTCTAAACCCTTCACAATTAAAAAACAAAACAAAACAAAACAAAAAAAAAAACAAAACATTGTATGACAGCCCTGCAATAAATCTAAATAGATTGGAATGTTCTGTTTTGTCATAGCTATGCCAAGAAGGGTAATTTTATCAATTAACTTTGTAGACCATTGTAGTAGTGTTGTACAGTACAGTAAGTGTTCACAATAGATTGTACACTACCGTTTACATAAATTGCTTAAGAAAATATTTGAAACCTCTTTGCACACAAAGCTAAGTACTAGACACCCAACTACTGCCCAGCCACTTTATTCAAGCCAAACATAATCTTCTACATTATATGCTGTACATTTTAATAACCAGTATATGATGCAAATATATATAGCATATGTATTTAGCTTTCACAGACCTGTTCAAAACTCACAATACCTTAAAATTTGTATGCCTTATTGTGTTTCTATTATGTTCTTCTCTCTTCACTGTATGGGTGTGTGTCTGGTGTTTACATAATTAAAATTAACACAAGTGAGTCGCAGGCAACCAGATCAAACATTTGGTAAGGAATTTTATTCAACGCAGAATAAAGGATGTGATTTTAGGCTATGGAAAAACAACAATATTATATGCTGAACAGCCATAGGACCAACCCTAAAAAGTAATCATGAGATAAAAGATAACAAAAATTCACCAAAAGTACTGAGCTGCTCAGATATCTGGGGATATCTGCGGATATCTGTAGGAGACGTATAGCATAATTCCTTATAGTAATTAAGATCATTTTAAAATCAATCTAATATAAACTAGGGACCATTGTAATCATACTTAAGTTGTTGATTGGTCAGAATCTTGGCAAAAGAGTTTTATACGAAATTAAATTAAATAGGATGAACATTGAAATTTAAATTATTAGAATAGTAATTTTACTTCCCTTGGTTCTGCCACTAGGACCCTCGGGGTTGGAAAGGTAGTGATGATGCTTTTCGCGACTGCCATTTACTCTGTGCTAAGAGGATAACTGGGAAATTGGACCAAAACACTGCAACTTCCTCATACAGTGACACCGATAACAAAGTCTAAGGCTGTGATATTGGAAATTACCTGAACAGTGACTCGGCTTAGTCAATGCAGAGCTGGCCACATGAAGTCCTTTTTGGACACATCCAGTCTGACCCCTGAACAACACACCTACATCAGAGGCTGAGCAGAGCATGATCAGTTGTAGAGATGTCCCCTGAGAAATGAAAAAGGACAGAGGTGGAGGTGCATCCTAAAAAGAAACACCTATAAGCCTGATCTGAGCAGAAAAAAATTGCTGATCTTTGTGTACTTCATAAATTTGTGAGGAATATGTTGACAGTTTGACAGAGCTGCATCCAGACAGGAATGTGAAAATTCCACCTCCTGGCCGGCATTACCTGAGTATAACAGAGCTGCCTTCATTGAGTACTTAAACAGAGGGGATGAGTGATCTTTTTTCCTACAGTAACACTGCCACAAATGTTTTCTGTGTTTGTGTTCAAAGAAATCTAAACTGTCATAACTTGTATTATGTTTCTCTGTTCACTAAGCTTAGTGAGGCAGAAGCTGTACATAAAAAAAATTGATTTGATTTAGAAAAACAGTATAAAAACAGTATGGACTGAATATAGCAGTCACAAAAATGTAAAGCGTGGAGTGGAGTACAGAAAAAATGTGAAATATAAGACTTTCCATTAAAAACCAAAGAAAGCAGGAAAGCATGGTTCCTTGCTGTGCTCCAAGAACCTTGCATCTGCCCTCACCAGATATCGGCAGGCATCTCTCTTAACAACAACAAAAACAAGAGTACAGTGCTTTAAATAAATTTGTCCACTACACCTTATACAATGTTAGCCTTTTGTGAAGCCAAATGTTAAAAGACGTTGACAGGCACGCCAATGCCTATGTTAGAAAGTAGCATGTTAACATTAACTATTGTTACTAAGGTTATGGCAGCTGGCTAGCTAATTCGTTGTAGGTCAGGCAGTATTACAGCAGGAATAGCTTCTAATTTCTCACATCAGTGTCACATGATTTGGACCTAACATTGATCTTACAAATTTAACGTTGGTGTAAGATCACATAAAACGCATATTGATGTGAGAAATTAGTGGCTTCTTTAGGTTGCTGTGCTCCTTTAGTTTTTTAGTTTGTTCTGCCTCTATGGCAGTGACAGCCATGGTCGGAGACATTTTGTTTTTCCATCCATCTTTCTGTCTATCCTTCCCATTCTTGTTAACATTATATCTCAGGAGCAGATTGAGATATCTTTTTCAAAACTGGTAAAAATGTTTACTTGGACTTTAAAATGAACTGATTATCATTGTTGGTCAAATGTCAAGGTCACCGTGATCTCATAAAACAAATTTTTGGCCAAAATTTTAAAGATCCTATGCCAATTATGATAAAATACATTGTCTTTTATTGAAGTCCTTCAAAATCTTCACAATATAAATTATATAACTGCAACCTGACTAGTTGGTGGAGGCATACAACCACAAAGCAGTAATTTAACCTAATCATCTCAATGTTCCTGTCAAACTCATTTCTTGCTGTATCTGTCCAAGCACTGGTTTTGATCTAGAACCTCCCTCTAATTTGATTTTATTTTTTTGAGTACCACAGTGCAAGGAAACCATTTTTCTCCTTTATTGACCTCTGCTGCTTTGATTTCATATAAATAGCTCCATTTTTTCTACTTTGTAGCTGGACTACATGCTGCACTGGTGCTGTTTTTTTTTTTTTTTTTTTCTTTTGCTTTTTAAATGAAAGTCAAATAGTTTGGTTGATGGTGTTGGTGCTGCTCTGGCACCAGATTTCTTTGGCTGTTGAAACAGAAAAAAAACTTGTTTGAGATTAGGCACTGGCTGCGAACTGGCTCTGGAACTGCATTGGTAGATAAGGGGTACGTCATGATACCTATAGTCTCATACTAGAGCTTTTGTAGGGCTCTCCTCTGAGGTAGTGACTGTAGGGGCTGACTGTATTCTTTTGGAGTGTAGTGTTTGTAGAGGGAAGAAGAGACATTTTATCTTATTGCAGTAATTTTTAAGGTCATGAAAGACACTAATTTCCATTGTTACCATTTATATTTCCTAATACCTTACCGAAATCTATCGCTTAGAGAAAGAAATTTTTATTACTTAAACCCTGTCAAAAACAAACAAACAAAAGAACACGCCAACTCCGCCACCCACTCAACTTTTTTTTCTACAGTGTGCAGTGCTTTCACCATCTGGGAAAAAATAATATTCCCTATAGTTTCAAGGGGGTATGGTTTGGTTTTTGATTGACATTATTGGTGGAAGTGCTATTTATAGTGTATGATAGGATCTATTAGACCACATTATTAATTGGGAATTGATGTTACTGATGTTAATAAATCCTATTATATTTTAAAGAGAAGTTGCCCTGGTATTTTCTTGCCTGCATATTGTGATTCAAAGCTGGCTGACGGAGTCAGTACCGACCTCCACTCGTTCTCTGTTCACTCTGGAATTCCCAATATTTCCTAAATATTGGCATTTCTAAGTGAAACGTCCCTTTGAGACTACATCCAATATTTGGTTATTGGTCCATTATTATTAATCTTGATTAATAAGATTCATTTAAATTTTAATAATAAATAATAACCAAATCTTACTCCTGCACTGCACAACAAATGGTGCCCTGTGTGAGGCTCTGAAGCACAACAAATACACATCTTGCTCTTCTGCATATAAAAGAAATGTTTGTCAGCATGACTGACTGTAGTGTTAAAACACAACGGACAAATGGCTCATAGAGGCCCGTATAACACTACAACGCAACTAAATTCCTGAATCATGTAAAGTTATCATTACTAAATAAAAGTAGGTGTGACAAGGTTTCCCAAACCCTTCAGTGCAACTGCAGGAACTTAATGTTAATTAGCTAGCTAAAGTTAATGATGGTATTAATGAATTGCTGTTGAGCTGACTTAAAACCTAAAATTAATTGTTAATGTTAACCAGGTTTCTCCACTTCAGTGAACCAAATGACTGATTTGTCATAATTTGTCCCAATTTGAATTTTACTTGTTGTAATTTTGGTAAAAAGCACAGCAAAGTCATGTTTACCATGAATCTTCTTAGAAACACGATTAAGTTGGTGGATTATACACAATGCTGAATTTGCCTTAACATTTTAGAATTTGTTGATGCCTCCAGCACCATGTTCTGAATTATGATTCCAGTAACACTTAAGGCAAAAACAAAACTACCCAATATTGAGAGCTAACTTTGGTTGTCTCCTGGGTTTGGCACCACAGTTTTAAAGTGCGGAAGGAATATTGGTTACTTTGTTTAGCCAAGCTAATAACAAGCACAAGACCATCACCTGGGCCACACTGCCTGCCTTGGTTGTGATTTCACATCGGCAGTGTGTCTTCTGTGGCCAGCCCTATCTTTCTACACTGAGTTAGCCTTTGATAATTGCCATTAGCAATGACAATCATCCATTGTTGATGAGTGATCCAAAGTATGAAGAGTTATAACCTGAATGTTCAGAGCAGGACAGAGAGACACAGTGCACTGGAAAAATATCGCCCATTACCTGTTAAATTGTTGATACATATATATATATACATATATAATTATAGCTTACACTGCATTTCTGCTAGTGCACATGGCCCCCTTCCTCCTTTAATAATAAGCCATTGCTAAAATAGTTGAAAAATACAATATTTATATGTTTTATATATATATATATATATATATATATATATATATATATATATATTTATCTGTGTCCTATGCAGATATAGCCTGGAGACTGCAACTATAGTGAAAGGTGTCAGTTGTATATAATGTTGCATGTATGTTGTTAGGGAAAAGATCTGTCGATAGCAATACTAACAAACAATACAATGCATGTGGCACTGTCTGCGTCATGTGCGAGATGGTCAGAAAATGTTTTGGTTCATTTTGGTACCCATGTTAAAAGGTAAGAGCAGCCACACAGCCTGCATAGCTGATGCTTCGCTGCTGTGGGGCAGGATCTAGAAATTCACCATCTTGCGAAGTCATCCTGTGATGTGCGCAGTTCATGGCAAAATTATACAGGGAAAAGATCTATTGATTAATTATATTCCACTTTAGTACTTAGTTAAATTTTTTGTCATTTTGATTTTTAAATCATTCCATACTATATATTACTAAATTGTTTTTCTAATTACGTTGTACTGGCACAAGTATTTTCTGCTGGGAGTATGTCAGAGGAAACTTTTTTTTTTTTTTTTTTTTTTAAATAGATGAAGAGCAGGGAGATGTTCATGTTGATGGTGGGCTTAAAATGCTCAGGACTTTGACTCCAGAGCCTGGGGGTTGCCTCTGGATTCCTGTCTGTGGTTACAAGCACTTGAGATTTTGGGTTTTATTCATTGAGTTATTAATAAACACATCATGTCTTGTGCAGACATTTTCTGTTTTAAACCAGAAAGTTATCCTTCCCTAACATAAACATAAAACATAACCATAAAAAGGGTAATAATTCTGTCATGATCACAAGTGGATATTATACTGCAGGATGGGATATTTTAGTTAAAAGCAAATGTACTTTTTTGTTAATGAACTGATTCCGTATGACAATTTTTGACTCGCCAGATACGTTTGTTACTAACATTTTTTCATGTGTTAATGTAATGCAGGCAGCATCACATTTCCTTCAAAACATTTGCTTTTTGCGAAATGTTTTTGCAAATTAGTTATGATTTCTAGGATTTAGGGTTAGAATCTTTTTAGCATTATTTTAGGAAAAGATATGGTTTAATAATTTATAAATAAAGAGTAATAAGTAATAAGTGGCCTTGATTGGGACTGGAGTTGTCCCAACACCAGTTCTACAGAGTGTATAGTTCTTTTACATTTAAGCTTTCACATACACAATGTTTATTGTTACTGCATAGTAAGATTTCGAGTTAAAGTTAAATATGGACATTTATATTTAATTTTTAGAATCTTTTATTGTTTTTCCTTAAGTTTGTGTCTGTGTTCCTTGTATAAGTTTTAGTCTTTACCTTTTAATTCATAATGTCAGTTTACTTATTTTCTGATGTTTTTGTTTGGTATACTCAGATTTAATGGTGAAATGTTTTTAAAATTTTCTAATTACATTATGTGGATCTTGGTAAGACTAGTCACAGTGTCTGGGTACTGAATAAAGAACAAAGAGCAAATTTACATGATGCAGGAAATATTCTGGTATAGAGATGGTGGTGAACAGCACAATACTTGTGAAGTCAAACTCACTTTACAAAAAATCTGGAAGTTATAGCCCCTTTTTTCAGTGCAGATGGATGATGAAAGGTGGATTTAGTTGGACCCTACTACCCCCCCCCCCCCCACACACACACACACACACACTCACACACTAAGCAGAGTGGCAGCCAGTGAGATCAGCTGGTTTTATTTTTGTCTCTGCTTTTGTGTCTTTTCTGGTGAATGATCTCTGGACTGCGGTCCAGACAACAAAAAGAGAGGATTCGTTCACTTTGGGCCCCAGTTTGGTACCAGGGCTAGGAGTAACACCTGCAGGGCCTGGTCACTAACATGCTCATACTTCTACATGTTAAACAAAATTTTAAAGAGATTACTTAAAGTTTAAAAAATTCATCCAGCAAATGTTTAATCCTTTAGGGTTTATGTCTCCAATTGAGCATAATGTGTCTGCCTCCTCTGGTCTTCTCCTCTGTCTGTCACTCTGTCCTTTCTGGACTATAGTCCTGTCTCAAGATCCATTTAACCTTGCTGATGCTCTGGGTGGTGAAGACGACAGTAAACCATGTAAGTGCAATGGAACACCACTCACCTGTTTTAAATGTAATGATTCTGTTTGTGTTTGGATAAGCACCTCAGTCAATTTTACCTAAAAGTCACAATGGTAAACTTCACCTTTTCTTTGTAACACATTGAACATGACACAAGTCTTAGCTCTCTCTGAGAGAGTGAGGGAGAAAGAGATGCTTGCCCCCAAATCTCATAGTAACCCTAATAAGTCATTTTCACTTCAGTTTACCCATTTCCAATGCCCAATAATGCTCAAGAATTGGATGACAGAACATCAAACGTTATTCAAGCGTTCTGAATGGCAGAACTCAAGCATATTCCAACTAACTTACATTCAGAATGAAAAGGGTTTTTTAATTTATCCACATAAATGACTTGAATGGACATTGCAAATGTGGTATACAACGAAACTGAGTACTCTCCTTACCAATATACCTAAAATGTCAAGTAATTACAAATCTTGTCCTTTTTGATACAATTTTATTTAGTTTTTAGCCCAAAAAGAATGAAGCAAATTAATTAGCATATTAAATAACCAAGTGTAACAAAAGTCAGTATACCCTTCATTAGCAAAATTCCGTTTTTTGATTTTTAAAATATTTTATATGTCCACTTTTATTTTTGATGACCAATTTGATCCTCAGCATAGGTGATACAAGTCTTGTACAAATCTGTCGAAAGATGTTCTGTCATGTCTCATGGATGATCCTTCTTCAGCTGCTCTTAGCTGGAGGATTTTTGTTATGCCTCCACACTGGTGCTGTTGATGGAGACGGAAACATTTTGGTTGTAAGAAAATGGTCTGAAAATTAAAACTAGCAATTTTAAGTTGAATTAATTTTAAAATTCATAAAACTTTCTATTTACTTATATTATAATATATTAATATATTACCATATTTTTACATTGAAAACCTAATTAAAAAAATTAAGTTTTCTCTTTTGTCCATCCATCCATTTTCTAAAGCTTATTGAGTCGTGGTGGCAGAAGGTTAAGCATGTTAAGTCCAGATGTGCCTCCCCCCAGCAATGATCAGAGAGAGGGTCCTTGGTTCCCCCAGCTTCTCCTGGGGGACCCTAGGCCAGATGAGATATATAGTCTCTCCACCATGTTCCGGGTCTATCTTGGTCCTTGCACCAGGCAACATTCCCAGAAAACCTCTAGTGGAAAGCACCTAGGAGGCATCCTGATGAGATGCCTGAACCACCTCAATTGGTTCCTCTCATACTCCCTCAAAAGACCCTCCAAGGGGCATGGTCGTAAGGCTTCTTGACATCCATAAAGCAGTTGTAGACTGGATGAGCAAACTCCCATGACCCCTCCAGTAGCTTTGCAAAAGTAAAGAGATGGTCCATTGTTCCACATCCACGTTGGACTCTACATTGCTTCTCCTGGTTGACCGGTCAGTTGGAGCCTCCTTTCCAGTACCTTGACATAATTTTCCCGGGGAGGATGAGCATTGTGATACCCCAATAATTGGAGCACACCCACTCAAAACTTCTTCCCTGGTCTGCCAGTCCACAGTCACTGTCCCTGACTTCTGCTGAAGAGGCATTTGAGTGCTGTGTCAGTTAAGATAGCCCAAAAATTTCCAGTGCTTTCAGCATCTCAGGGTGAATCTCATTCATACCTGCCATCTGCTTTTAGACTTCCTCAGTGACCTCTGCCAGATATATAGGTGAGGCCTCCTCCTAGGCTTCGTATGTTGCCTCCTCCTCAGAGAACATGTAGGCCAGGTTCTGAGCTCCTCAAAGTGTTCCTTTGACTGCCTAACAATATCCCTAGTCCAAGTCAGCAGTTCTCCTCGCTGCCTGAGCACACCCACGGCCAGATCCTGCTTTTCCTTCCTAAGTCATCTGGTGGTTTGCCTCCCCCATTGCTGATGTCCATTAGTAGGTTCCACATTTGCTGCCACAATAGGTCCCTACGACCCTCTGACCATAACTCTGAAAAGCCACCCCCACAATGGAGGTCCTGAACTAAGCCCACTCAGATTCCATGTCCCCGACCTCCCATGGGATGAATGAGAAGATATTCTGGAGGTGTTGACTTCTTGGGCATTTAGCCTGGCTGACAGGTGCCTCAGCCAGGTGTTCCCAGCAACCCTCACTACACATTTTGGTTTACTGCGTCTGTCTGACGGCCTCACTTGACTGTCAAAGACATATGGCCACAGTTTTGATAAATATGCTCACAAAGTCAATTATTAATCTTAAGTGTAGGGTGTTGTGGTACCAATTACACTTATGCTGAACATAGTATTTGTTATAGCCAATCAATGAATAGCATAAAGGTCCAATAACAAAACATAACAAGGGTTTTGAATGTGATGCATAGGGCTAACACTCAGCATGGTAGAGTACAGTTAAACAGCCCAAACAAGATAGTAGGGTGGCAGTTAGTGAATGTGAATAACTAAAAAAAACAAACAAATCCCACAATTTGCAATAGCAGTAGTTGTATATTTTCAGTCAACCAAATGACAGTAAGATTTACTAAAACGAGTAGTAGACTCAGTCTTAATAGTAATAAAGTCAGATGAGAGCCTCCTTTTTTGGAGAACCTTGCAGTGTAATGTGAATGGATAGCTGACCCAGTATAAGAAAATCAGAAACATTATCATTCATCCAAATATTTTGGACCTATGACCACAGTTGCAAAGTGGAATGGTGAGTGAGTTATGTTGAAACTGGCTTGTCTGGGGCCAGGAACAACAGGGATGAGGAGGGAAGGGTGTAATGTGATTTAAAAAGCAGTGGATTAACATCATCTTGGTGTTCTTTTGTGAAGCCGGAGTAACTGGCTCTCACTTCTGGTCAGTGACTTCTGGATGGGGCATGGATATGTTGGGAAGCAAGACTTGGTTCCTCTTGTTTTTGGTTGTGATCATTTTCAAGCTGTAGGTTGCTTTTTTTGTGATGGTTGAAGTTAGGGTAAGATGCTAGGAAATGTAGATCAACCTGGTTTGCTAGGTGCTCTACTTCAGTTGGATTCTGGTCATCAGATGGCTCAATTTTAAGCTGAGAGAAACAAGCTGAGTACAACTGTGCGGCTTTGCCTGGCTGTGAGTTTGTGAGCCTAATAGACATATAATAATTGACCATTTAACTGAAAAACCACATTATTATTTAGCCCGGCATGCCACCCCTTACTTTGTGTGACCTTACTTTGTGGGAGCTTTCTCGGCCTCAGCCAGAAAATTTTTGGAACCGAAACAAACAATATCCAACCCTTTATTGGATTACGGAAGGCAAACAGCTCCTTGACTCCTTGTTTAGCATTGGCCCTGTCAGTACTAGGTAGGTACTGTGTAGGTGAAAAAATCCCACAGTTGCTACACACACACACACACACACACACACACACACACACACACACACACACACACACTTACTAGTATCTTACCCTAACTTTAACAGTCAGAACTTGCTTCCATAAAATAAAATCACTAATTAAGATTAATCTTCTTATATGGCCAGCAAGAACTATTCCTCTTTTTATTTTTTTTTTAACACATTCTCCATCCTGAGTTATCTTGCTGACGAAGCATAATTCCATATGTGGGTTATTTACAGTAATGTTTAATAATTCCTCTTCATAATACCACTTGAGCATAACAAAATTCCTATGGCTTGAACAACCGTACAGCTCAAATATTACCTTGTTAGTTTTTTAAATTCTAGACTGCAAATTCCCAGAAAGAATATAAAGATGATCGTGCCAGTGTCTTCAGTGATGGCTACACCACTTGAAAAGTGTATGGTTTTCTAGGACTTCTATTAGCAGGGCATCTTACAGTGATGTCAGTAAACTCATGACCCTTTACACATGCTCTCCAGCAGAGTTCATGATTACAACATCTATATTATAATTACCAGACAATTATCTCATATTTTTAAGATCTAAATCTCATAATTACATGATCTGTACGTCATTGTTACAAGAAGACTGGCATATTTCCTTTGGTTTCCATTCAATTTGCACAATATGAAAATCTAATTGGAAACTCTTGAAACATGTGCAATCTGTAACAACATCAAGTCTAAAATAATTTGCATCAGTTACTTTTTCATTATTTGAGTATATATTGCCGACTTTTTAAATCAGTTTGCACTAATATTGTATCACTGTTAGTTAATTTTCTCCATTTAATGACCTGAAACCAATGGAAAAATAAGTCCAAAAATCTAAAAATGTGTAGCATGTATTAAAAAAAGGTCAGCAAAAATGTAAAGCATTAAATGGTGATAAGAGTAATGAACTAATATACTGGTACTGGTACAACACTTGTCCTTAAGACTGCATACTGGAGGACACATTACACCTTGTCAGGACTTCTTCACAAAAGAATATTACTTTGGGACTTTAATTGGTGGTGTACTGCAGAATACCCAGTATTTATTAAATGAAACCAGGTAAAATAATTCGCTTTATATGATTAAATAAAAATGATATACAATTAATCTCTCACTTTCACCACAGCAACTCCTGCACCAAATCCAGCAATACCAGCAAGAGGAACAGTTGGAGGTAAGTACCACAAGTCAGCTGTAAATACTATGACAATTTAGTTTTATAATTTTTTTTATAATAATTATAAAATATAATAATAGTACAATATGAGCTTAGCCAGAACAATGACAGGCTAAATTTATGTCTGAAACAATGTAAATCAATAATTTAGACTGAAAGTTTTATTTGATTTGAGGAAACTGGGGCAGAATTTTAGTTTTTGGGTATCTTTTTAAGTAATATCAGCATGAGGTTACCTGTGAAAAGACTATATTCCAGGAAATGTTTTACATCAGGTTTTTTTATTCGTACAGAGTTTTCATTTCATTTCATTTAACAGAATCAGATCTTTAAATTCTATTTTTTAATTACTCAAAAATACACATTTTCACTTTTCTCTATCAACCAAAACTAGACACAAAGCAGTATCAGAGAGCTGGTGTACTAAAATAAATTAAGGTCCCCTATTTGGCACCTTTTTAGCATCTTGCTGCTATTGAACACTGTAGTTTGGAGATACTCACCAGTCTGCTGACAATAACTACAACAACAACTTGTTTTTGGTTTCAAATTCTCTTTCTGATGCTATTTTGCGCATCTTCGCTTGATTTTGTATTTTCAACCCTGACTGTTTATGACAAATCTTATCCATGCAATCTTATCCCATGCAAATCATTTTTGCAGTGAACCTGTCATAACGGAATATCGTGGATGATTATCTATATATTTACATCATTGTATTCAAACATAATGCTGTCAATGTTCTCTGCAGAGCTTGATTGGGAGGATTTATCTAAGGTCAGTGACACCACCTCTACAACCACCACAAAAGCCCCACTCAGGGTGCCTAAGGTCCCCACAGGAACCAAGGTTCAAGTCAAGACCAAACCCAAGCCAGGTGAGCCACCCCTCTCTATGTCGACAGCCAGCTTCAGCTCTGAGGTCTGTACCTCAGAGCTGCAGAGAGAACTAGGTATATTAGAAGCAGGTTTATATTAGACACTGGTTCATTGTTTAGAAAAGAAATTTCTGATTATTTTTTTTTTTTTTAACTTTCCTTTTAATGGAAACTCAAAAACTTCTACCATGTTTACCTGTTGTCTTAATACAGTCAGGGTACTGTACATTTCCAAAGCAGTAATTTTATCAGTAGAGTAGAGCTGTGTCATACTCACCACTCTGCTTGGAACACTTACTCTTTGCCTCGCTGGCAGTGTGTGTTTTTCTGTAAACTTTTGTAGAGACATTAAGGTTCCCCAGAGAGGATTTTGGAGACCATGCAACTTTTCATCTAGCATTATCATCATCAGAGCAAAATATCAGCAGAACTAATGGCATTAGTAAATGCTAGAATATTAACAATATAAACTAAGATACTTAACAAAGATTTACTATGTAGAAGTTCATACATTTGCATTTTAGCATTGTGATTTTGACATGCTAACATTTAACTCAAAGCAACTTGGTGTCTACATACAGCCTACCAAAGTCTTAGTGGCTTTGAAGTAGATTTTGCATTTATGTTTAAATTTTTTTGATATCTACTCTGAAGGAACCCTTCCTTTGACAGATTGTTTAAACTTCCCATATAGCCTTTAGTTCAAGATAACATTGAACTCTGACCTTTTGGCCCTCATAGCTGCTGATAGCTTTGACCTGGCTGATGCCTTGGACTCCAACAATGACATGGGTGGAAAGGAGAAGAACAATGTGCCGGCAGGTGGGTGGGAGTGTGAAAGAGACTCAATGACTGGTCATTTCTTTCTTTTGCCATCTCCTTTTTCAGGACTTCTTACATGACACCTGTGTTCAAGTTCCTCAACTCTCACATATGCATCCTTTTAAAATTCTAGAAGTGTATTAAAATGTATTATGTTACGTTCAAGCAGCAATACAGTGACCAATCTCCTGTCCAGCAATTTATTAACTGCAGAAAATTATTGAAAGATCTTAATTTTATTCAGAAGTAATTTCTTCTAAGGCTTGAAAAAAAAAAAAAAAAAAACAGGTATTGAAATCTTCTAACTGTACCATTTTTAATACATTTGTTTTCCTAGCATAGCCCTATCATGGGACTGGGTCATTCTGCTAAATTTAGTATATTTGAGTTACAGTAAAATAGTAATTTGTGACATTGTTAGATATCAGAGAAAAATCCAGAAAAAGTCACACTCTTTACATCATTGCCTTTTTAGGGCTATACCCTTTTCATAATATGTTAGAATGAATAAGAACTCTAACTTGTTTGAGTTAATGACAGCTTAAACCTAAACTAGGCAGTAGAACTAAAGAGGTTCTGTTCGTTCACAGTGCACCAATGTCCTAATTACGGTTACAGGTTAATGCAACTGTAAGGTGGCTGCATTTATAAAAAGCAGCTAACAGCTTTATTATCTATAATATTAAATCCACAATGCTTTCATATGTTGCTTGTCAATGAGTGACTTTTTGCCTCTGAACTAATAAACTCCATTATCAGTCTTTGGGGTAAGAATAGACTGCTCTACAATTTTTAATTAACTAATTTTTGTTTTGGTTAATGAAAAGACTATTTCAATAAGAAGAAAGAAAGACGGTCTAACTAAATAAGCCTTTTTTTGGTTCAGTGATACAGAAGAACCAATTAAGGCTCTTTTGAGTCATTTTTCTTAAAGTGAGAGAGCTCATTGTTTTCATCTGTTGCTAATCATCCACTCCCATTCTGCAGACAGAGTAACCTTATACCTTCTTCCTTTTCTGTTTTTTTACATTATTTTAATTGAATACCCCATTTTATGGCCAAGAGTAACAAGACATTGCAGACCAGAAATGCCAAACAAACAGTAAATGGAGTCATTTACTACTACTAGGGGACCTGTATCTAGATTCTTTTTTAATGTTAAAAACAAATACTTTTACACTTACAAATATAGGTATCATTATAATCCTCAAAAATCTAATGTTGGTCATGTTACACTGAACCACTTTCAAATTACAGATAAAGAACTTGATTGTCAGTATAAAGTTAGACATTTGATGTACTATGCAATCATTTGTAATATAAAACATGACATAGCAATCACAAGTTTATTTTAATGTTTCATGGAAGTCCAGATAGATTATATGGATATGGCAGTTTCACTATATGTTTGAGCCAGATAACCCCCCACAACCTGAGCTAAAACACAGAAGGGCAGCTTCACCTTCAACCCAACAGAAAACTGCATCTACTTAAGTTGCATCTTTTAAGTTATTGTTAAGCACTTAATGATTTCATTCTTTATCATGTGCAGTGACTGTCTCCTCTTTCAGGTGTAATTTCTGACCGTGATCTGATTGACGTTAGTAAAGATAACACCTACAAACCTGACAAAGGCAAAGGTAATGTCAGTTTTTTTTAAATAGAAAATCCATGTATAACCCAGCAGCTACAGAAATGTTAATCCTTTTTTTTTTTTTTTTTTTAAATAGAAGAAACAAACACTATTATAGTTTGAACAGATGTGACCATTGGCTGTTAATCTGTTTCCCCAGGTGGACTTCCAAGTGGTGACAGTAATCAGATTAACCAGTATGATGACAACACTGGTGGGTTTTTTCTGTCTGCAGTGCTAATTCATAAATTTATGTCTGGTCTGGGTGTCTAGCTGCCTGAGCATACTGAATATCTTTGTGTGTGTGTTTGTGTGCGTGTGCGTGTGCGCATGTGTGTTTTTCCAGAGACCACGGCAGAGGTGGGCACCATTGCAGGGATTGTTAGTGCAGTTGCCATGGCACTGGTGGGTGCAATCACCAGTTACATCTCCTATCAGAAGAAGAAGATTTGCTTCAGTATACAACGTAAGGCTCTTACATTATGGTCAAATGTTTTAAAGCAATCATTCCTTGAGGACATTGTCCATACTAGTGTGTGTCCTCCCTACTTGTACAACTGCATCTGAAATATCAATACTGAAACTGTGCTATTTCAGAGTTGTTATGTAGGTTTACGTGTAACTTCACCCCAGCCTAGAGCATTGGTATGTGTGTGTGTGTGTGTGTGTGTATTCGGGGGGAGGGGGGCAAATCCCAAAACTAGAGCCAAACATTTAGTTAGAATAGCTCTCTCAAGAAAAATGCAGATTGGAAATGTACATGATAGTTGTGTGTTACTATTGAGGTACCTGCTGACATCTGCAACCACTGCAGAGCCATATGAGGGTCTGAAGGGAGAGAATGCAGTCAGAAGTCCGATCTATTTTAGCAAAATTGAAAAATACTAAAGGGAAGGTTTGCAAAAAATAGCGTAATCTGTAGTTGCAGTTGCAGTTCATAATAGTAGTAATAATAGTGGTAGAAGTAGTAGCACAGTATCAGTATAGTCCGGCACACTATATTTTGATAGTAAATGTGCTCCTGTCTTCCAACAGAGAGCCTGAACACTGACATGGTGAAGGCTGAAAACCCTGAAGCTGTGGTGGCTAAAGAACCACAAGGTAGACACATCACCATACATACAGCACTTGAGGGTCATCTACCATACACTCTTTTCCTTTCCCATTAATTGCCAAAGAGGCCCAAAATACTAAACAATATATGTTTATGGAAACAGCAAAAGTTTATTTAACTGGTGCAGCTACAAATCTTGATAAATCTAATAGCAGGAATGAAATAGGAGAAATAAAGTAACAAAAGCTCATCGGAAGGCCAGGTTTACAGAGTTTTTGCTGCCAGTTATTAGACCACAGTCATCACTGTGACAGAACCATCAAACAGCTGTAAAGTGGTCAGAGAAAATCTTTTGGTTGTTTTATAGTGGTCACCTTAAAGACTTTGATATCAACATTTGTGAATCTAATGCATGTTACCAGAGCTGTTATTCAGCTCAGCATGCAGAAAACCCCGTTAAAAGATAGCCTAAGCTGGTAAAAATTAACAATGCGTGAGGTCCTGTTCAGTGCTGCTCTCAGGCCTGATAGAACACTGAATGTCTCAATGATTGTCAGATGGGAGGACCAGCAGATTTTGGATTGTCATATTCTAGTGCTTCAATAATCAGACGCCCATATATAAATGGTAAATGGACTGCACTTGTATGGTGCTTTTCTAGTTTTATCAAACACTAATGAGCTTTACACTACTGCCACATTTATCCATTCACATTCATACAGTGCTGTTTGTATGAAAAGCGCTGTATGAATGTGAATGGTTTTCTATACACATACAAACACACACACACACACACACACACACACACACACACACACACACACACACACACACACACACACCTTCACTCACTGATGATACAGGAGCCATTTTGGGGGTCAGTATCTTCTGGTTAGTGGACGACCCCAATTGCTGCCCATATACAGAACATTGACGCTGGTTTTGACTTCTGTAATCGTTCGACTTGTTGAAGTTGTCCACACTTTGAGTTGTGTGGAGAATATAAGCCACAACCTAAATAAACCTAAATATATTTTATCTTAAGTTGAGGCTTGACATTTCAAGTGGATATCTTCCAAAGTCACAGTCTGTTACTATGAAATTCCCTCTTTTGTTCACTATTCCCCCATGGTTGTGTTAAGCAGAACTGGATACTAGCTTCAAAGATGATGCCCTACTCATTTTGACAGGAATGAGATTCCAAAAATAGACCCTATGAACTTCCTCATGCTTCTGCATTTCTGGGCCTGTAAAGCATGCTCATTGGAGACCTCTTCTAGCTGAACGTTTGAGAGCGTTATTTAGTCATTCAGCTTTTATAGACTTTTCAGATGTTACTGGACCTTATAGAACAAATTCAAATAAGCAGCACCTCCTCCAAAAATTATTTTTGGGCTAATGTGTGTCAAGTGATGAAAGCAGAAGCTGTGATACCCAGTGCTGACACTACACCACATTTGCTTTCACAGCCCAACTCTGTCCTTGGGGGTTTGATTTTTTTCATCAAGGCTCAACAAAGAAACACTGTCCAGGGAAATGAAAGAGGAAGATAACTTTGTACTAAGAAGACTTTAGAGCCTTATCTGAACTACACATCTTTGAAATGTACTTTAGACTGTACTTTATCCCTCATCACTTACTTTGGAAAAATTTTAGGAAGGGATTGAATGGTCATTGTAAACAAGAGGAATGATTACAACAAGCGCAACCTGTTTGAGTGTTCATATGGGTACCAACTGTGCTTTACCTTTGTCTGACAACAAAAAGGACCAAATCTATGTACGTTTATATTTTGGCCAGTACAGCATATTCTAGTGCAGTGGTTCCCAAGCTTTAAAACTGTGACACCATATGATGGTGATTTCTGAAAACATATATAGTGAAACATACATGACATCACAATGGAGCTGCTAAAGTTTAACTGCATATATATACAAATTTTTAAAAAATGGTGATTTACTATAGATGTTTATTGCGTATTTCTTCAACTTAGAGTGTTTGAGTGTTGTATGTGGTTAAAAGATATAAAAATGTAAGGTAAAACAGGAATATGGAAAACCCCACTTTGGGAACCACTGTTCTAGCGTAACTTGCTGTATTTGCCTTCAATACATTGTAAGCAATGCAGTTCAGGTTGCTCATTTTAAATAATTCTAAATTGACTCTGCAAGAGTGGCAGATACAGACCTGAATCTGTATCTCTTCAAATTTTATTGATTCAAAGATGAAAGATTGGTCATCATTTAGTAATTAACAGAGAAAGGTTCTCATTCAAATCCTCAAGTGTCCCTTGGCAAGATACTGAGTCAGCTTAAAAGAACCTGCTGTACAGCTGGTCTTGACCTCTGACCTTGGGCTCATTTTTTCAGCTGTATCAAAATAAATTTTGAATTAATCTTTTTATTTTAAATATTAAAATGCCTGAAAAAATTAGATGGAAAAATGCAAAAAATCTGTTTTACACTTAGGTCTTTTTGCTGCATGTGTGATTTTACCATTTTACTAACTTTGAAAGTATTTTTATCACCATCAAAATTAACATTTATTACCTGTTACTGTTCTACATGGCTAATATGTGTAAAGTGTGTACATAATATATAGTTTCTAAAAGTAAAACATATTAGTGGCTCATATGTATTCTGTTGATCTATACTACTTTCCATGGCTGCATTTGACCGTGGACTTGGGCTAAAGTGAATAAGTTAAGAAAATGTTGAATCATTGATTTATTGATTGTTCTTTGTGCATTTCCCTAATAAATAAAGAAATTAAATGAGAAAAAATACAGTTCCAAAAATTATCTGCAGATATAGTGTAGTGTAGTGTCTCTTCTCATTTTGAAATAGCTGATATAGATTATATTTTATCTTTGTAGTCCAACAGACTCTCCTGGAACCACCCAATGCTGAGCCTCACTCTGAAGAGAATGCTGTGTAAAAGACCCACACATCAAACACCCACCTACATCAGCTATGCTCTTTCCCATAAGCCTCCCACCACTCAAATGCGCGCAGACAGACAGACAGACAGACAGACAGTCAGACAGACAGTCAGACAGACAGTCAGACAGACAGTCAGACAGTCAGTCAGACAGACTGACTGACTGACTGACTGACTGACTGACTGACTGACTCATGCTGCAGGCTAGACTGGCCATTGTGTAGCATGTCATGATTGATCCAGTAGCTCTGTCTGGGATTTGAAGTCCTTTTACACTGAATGTGAACACAGATTTTTTTGATCCTCTGCTGTAAACTTGGCACACAGTGTATTGAACCTTTGCAAATGTATGTGTATATAGTAATTTATTGTACTCTTTGAATACTAACAATGTTGGTTTATAGTTATCCAGCTTTCAGCATGTGATTCCTTGGCTGCGAGCTGGAGCTTCGAGATGGAGCTTCAGTCCCTGAGTATGAGCATTTCCCTGAGTACCAGACACAGTATTCTAAATTGATTCAAATCTAAGAAGAATACAAAAACAAGTTACAGAAACCATGGCTTGAAGGCCCATTTGCTCTCCACAGATGTGTAGATAGTGAATGAAGAACATTTAACTGTAGTCCCCTGATTTCTATTCCAAACCTTGTTGCTACTAATCTTCAGATCACTTTAGAAGTGTAGTGATAATATGTATAAGAAGATAATGTAGAAAGAAATGATCACATTGGCCTAATTATTACTTTACAAGGAAAGTAATATTCACATAATATTCACATTCAAATCTCATAGATCCTCTTAATGTACAAAGATGCATTATTTAGATTTTGGATCTTTTCGCAGTTGAGGAAAGTAAGGCATCGAATAATTTCTGTCTGCTTGCAGCCTGTAACCTTTTTTTCTGTAAATAGCTTGATATATAAAATAGTGTCTTTTCAAATACCCTTTAATTATAATGACTAATGAAAGAAGCCTGGAGAAACTTGTTTTTTCAAAGTGGTGATGGTGATATAAATGTAATGAGAACAGTTGTCAGTGAAAAATCCACCAGCTTCTTCGTAGATGATAAGGAAAAGTTAAAAGTTAAATTAAAGAGGTGAAAAACAAGTTTAGAAGCACTAAAAAATTCAGCCTTGTGATGTTAAGAGTTCTTGGAATGCAACATACTGTAGCACCAAAGAGAAAACGTCAAATAAGGAATCACAGCAATTAACATTGGATAAAATGATGCTTAGTTAAATCAGTTCTGCTATAGTTGTTGTACTGAACAGCAGATACTTTCTGCTCTTTTTTCATTTGACATGGATCTTCTTCCGTGATGACCTATCGAAGGACTTTGTTCCAGAAGCAGGCTGAAAATGAATGAAATGTGACTTTTGTTGAAGATACAACTGCTATTTAATTGCTAATAATGTTTGTACCATGTTTTATTGTTTTAGTATTGAGGTTCAAGTGTGCGGAACTGAATATTGATCTTTATCTCATGGTGGCCATTACTTTCAAAAATGTGAGACATCCAGTTGGGAACAGCAGGTAATGCATTAAACTAGTGTTACAGCATCATAAGAGTGATGATGCGACTATCTAAAGGTGCCCTTTGGATGTTTTTTTTGTTTTTGTTTTTGTTTTTTTAATCAAAATATGTGTATCCTTGAAGTCCTAAAGACACCTAGCCCAAATACTGTCTGCCACAGTTTCTTTTTTGAGACTATTTTTGAGGAAATTTTGAAATCCTGCAAATATGTGCTTATATGTGATTGTGGATTGTCTATTTCTACCCCAATTCCATCATGTGAAAGGGATTCCAGGTGCTGTTAGATGATCTGACAAGCACTTTGTCTTACAAGAGTTGAAAAGAAATGTGCCAACACTAATAAGTGGTCAGAGAAGGAATGAAGGGTGACTGATGTAAGAAGTCAGACAGGAGTGTGAATTAGTTCACACAGCCACAAAGACAATACTGGTAAAAATAATATACATTTTAAATACTGGAATTCTGCTTTTCGCTTTGTAGATGAAGTTAAAAGAGGTAGTTTGCTTTAGGATCTTGACCAGTGTCGTAACAAATTCTTTTGGAAAGCTATGATGTTTGTACACATTACTTTGAGCACTTCTGTTTTTACTGAAAGCAGAGCATATTTAGACTGTTTTCCTGCTCTTTTTACACTTTGTACCCAACTGGACCTTTCTTAATAACTTAGCTTTACTTTTAGTAACTGCCTCTTGGTGAGAGAATCTGTAGTGTACTGCTAACAGTATGTTATTTTCCTAAAGATTCCTAGAGTCTTCTGTGTTCCTGAACAACAGTGCTTTTATTTGGGAGTTCTGGGCAGCATCTGAAAGCATTCTTTTTATGACAGTAATTCTTCTATAGCAATGCTCAAAAGCTTCGGTGATAATTAGTTGACCATATGGAGTGTATTTAAATTATCCTTCAATGTAACATAAAAAATAATGAATAATGTGTTCAAGTCATGTGTAACAGACAACATTGATGTGAAAGATTTACAACTTGATTGTGCTTACTTTATCAGAAAATGAATGGTGACTGGGATTACATTTGGTTGTGTGAGGGTTAAAAATACTGTGCATGTAACATTCTATCATTTACAATTGCTTTTGTTTACTTTGAATGATGGAGTTTTGCTGATGTAAGGCCTCTTTTTCAAGACTTAAGTATGACTTGAGCCTTTTGCTTGGTTCTTTTACGATATTTGCATTCTCATGCATACTTTCGTAAGTCTCGATAATTATGTGATTTTGGCAAGTGCTTCTTCAAATACACACAGGTCCTTAGTAATGATTGACTAGTTGGTCTGTAGGATCCCCGAATCAATAAATCCTCTTCCACCACTTTAGAAAATGCTCTGCCAACTGTTCGGCCAGTGCATTTAAGGTGTTAAGAATAAAGTAAACAAGCTCAAATATGCACACATTACATGATCTTGGCATATTCAGTGATCATTAATCAGCTGTATAGTTAATGATCTGAGTAGTGTCTGATAGAATGACCTGTATCTGCACAGAGGGGAATGTTAATTGGACTGTACTTATATGGTACTTTTCTAGTCTTTTTGACCACTCAAAGTGCTTATACACTACTGTCACATTCACCCCTTCACACAAACATTTACAAGGCGCATTATTTTCTACACATTGATGTGCAACTAAAGCTCCACCACCTGAGCCACAGTCGCCCTGTGAATGCATGAAGGATTTTGAATACTGGCTCCTGGCCTGAATAAGAAATTGTTTTTACATCGTGTCCTTAAGCACTTAAGATACTGAGAGAGTTTGTTTTGGTGGGCTGTAAATAGTGTTGGTGGCCTATAAAAAGAGTGTGTTACATATCTGATATAATACAGTACATAAACCTACATGAATACCACACCCTGGTTTCCTCTATCTTGCCTTGGATAAGCAGCTTCTTGTGCTAACAATCCCTCTGTCTCTACTTCTCTCCAAGTCCTTTAGAAATGGAACTGGTGAGTCATTCTTTTTATCCAACACTATTCTCATAGGCTACTTGCACAAATATAGGCTTTTGTTTATGGCAAATTAACTAAACAAATGACAAGCATGGTCATTGGCACATAGTTGCATATTTTTTGTCAGTGTTACACAGGACAAATTCACTATGTATTAAAATTACAAAATAGTTACCTGGTCCAGGTCCTTAGCTGGACTTGAGTCAAGGACGTTGCCATTTGTGGTTAGCATCTTTGGGGCCTCCTTAGATTCTCTTGTAACAAATTTTAAGTAGATTTGCTGCTTCAAACTTTTAAAAAAAAGGTATCACTGCCATGTTTCTGTCATTTGTCCTAAGATCTCAGCAGACATACCTCCTTGTTATTTCAAGTAAAGGCAAAATCCACGGGTAATAACCCTTTCCTAGTGTTACTAGTGAGAAACTTGTTTTGCACCAATCTTTCTAGCTTCCATTATTATCTGGAAGACAGATTTTCTCAAATGTTACGTATTATCCTAACAAAATCCAGCAGTTGGGCTCTAAAAAAATAATCACTTAGTTTTTTTTAAATTTTTTTTCCCAGTAGGCTAAAGCCTACATACTTACAGTAGCCTTGGGTCTGTGTAGTAACAACTGTGCAACCCGACCCTGAGTAATCAGTTATACTCTTCAATGCCCTCTATGTTTCAGTGGTGATGATGACCCAAGCCAATGTGTAGTCTTGGCATCCACCATTAACCACAGAAGTGAACATTTAGAGAAACTTAATTCAAAGTAATCTAATTTTTTTTTTGGGGGGTGGGCATTTTCCCAAAGTGATCTAGCATGGTTTTTAGCTGATTTTTGAAACTCACATGTATTGTGTTCAGGGACCGTGTGTGATTGGAGTAACAAACTGTTAAACTGATGAGCTAACCTTTATACCCCTGCACAGTATTCATCTAACACCTGTGAACAACACTCACTGCTTTTCCCTCCTTTGGATGGTTACCTTTGAAGAACTGTCCCTTTGGTGCTACTGAAAGGTGTGGGTGTTGTATCAAGCTCAGGTTGCTGAGAGCTGACCTTCTCACAAAGTAAATACAAAATAACAGACCTTACTGTCTACTGAATGTAATAAAATATCTAAATTTAGAACAGCAAAAACGTTTAGCTTATAGCAAAAATACAAATTCACCAAAGATTTAGAAATGACTGAGACTGACTTTGTATTGAGGTTGAATTAACTGTTTGTACGGACAAGGTCTTCAAATAATAGGTATTGATCATTGTCACATAACAGAGTAAAGGCATTACAAAAGCAGGCATTAAGTTGTATGACAAATTTCTTCTATTCTATTCTATTCTGACCTCCTATCAGACATACTGCCATTTTGACGGTCCACTTCCTGCAGTCCACTCTAGTGCCTGAACTGCATTTCCTTACACTTTAATGCTTTACTATAGCGCTAGTCATGCAAAGCCAGACAAAATCCTGCAATTTCACTTTTTGATTCAGTAAGAGATTCTGGTGAAGACCAACAGTTAGGTCTTGTTCCAAGTTCATAAGGTATAAAAAGAGCCCAGGATAACCATAATTATTCTGTATTTGAGCATTGGCACTGCAAGGCTGTCTATCACATACACACTTATCCAATATACTGCTCTTATTCAAATACACACTTGATGCCTGTTTTTCTCCACATACTGTATACATGTGCTTGTAGTTAACAAGTGCTGAAATCTCCATGTCTTTCTGTCAACTGAATGTTGGACAGTTTTTATTGCTTTAAGTGTAATATTCAGCTCTCGCTTCTCTTATTCTGCTCTAATGGACTATGGCAATATATTACAGGTATGTGTTAGCAATGTTAACCCAATGAAATAAACTGTTTGAAAAGACAAGAAAGAGATTGGTGTTTTGAATTATTCAGTTTTTACTTCTTAAATGAAATGTCAGAAGTGATAATGGCTCATTGGGGGGTTTTGTGTTTACTTTTACATAGATAGAAAAGTTATTTACATAAAAAGAAAAAAAATCTCTATTCAGCTTCCAAAGGTAGACTGTATGATTTATAAGCTATCTTGCAAAAAAATAAAGGACAAAGTGGTCAGCAATGACAGAAAACCAAAACAAAAAAAAAATGACACTTTAGGGAAGTGGGACCAGTGGCATAGCTTACACATGGAAAGGCAATTGAAAGGCAATCTTTTAGACAAAGGAAAATGTACAATAAGGCAGTGTTTTGACAGTGGAGAGGGAAAAGCTGTTGAACGATACAGAAAGCTGTTCAATGCTCCATGTAAAAATAAGTGACAGTGTTTGTATAAGAAGAGCATATGAGGGATCACAATGCCTTTACAAAAGGGGAGGGATCTGGAAGGTGGTAAGGCCTACAGGCTTAGGCTGAGAAAAAAAAAAATTAAATATTTGACTACTATATTCTAAGATCTTTACCATTATTTCTTTTCCCCACTTTGATAAAGTTAAGGTTTCTGTTGGCTAAATACACCATGATGGTGGAACAGAAAAAGCAGAACTCTGTCTTTCCAACGAAAAACACAAAACTATGGTGTAGCTAATAGCTATGATTCTAGTCTTTAGGAAGAAAATTACATCGCTCAAACACTTACAAAACAGAGAAGTGTGAGGGAGCATACACTTATTCTATTAAATACTAAATAACTGCAATCATTTGCAAAATGTGACAGAAAACCTGCTGCAGTCTAATGAATAACAGAGCCCTGAGATATAATCTCATAATTTATTCATAAAAATCGTATACACATAGATAAAATTAGTGGCTCCTTTACTGGTCTGAAAGTCAAGTCTGGTTGAATGGTAAGATGCCCAAATAGTTCCAGAAAAGAGGGCTGACTGCCTGTTCTGAACAAGTGAAAATTTTAAATATAAATAAAAAGCACAGGAAGGTTCATTCAGGTCACTTATAACCATCAGTGTGAGGCTAGTTTTTAATATCTTCTTTTAATACTTTTAAATGGACTGCACTTATATAGCACTTTTCTATACAAACAACACTCTCTATACACTTTCTACACACACACACACTCACACAGGAGCAGGGATCAAACTGCCAACCTTCCAGTCTTAAGAAACTACAAAACCTTGAGGAGATAAGTTTACTATGCTAAAAGTAGTTTGCAGAAATAAAGGAATGTAAGAATTCCTCGAAATTGTAAAGTATTTCATCAGTATTTGTAGTAACTGGCCTGAAACATGCCTGCATGTGCGAGCAGTAGACAGTGATGTTTAGGGTTGTTTCTGATATTTGTGTGTGTGTCTTGTGTGTCAGACAGCAGTGTGCAGTGGCGTTCCCGTGGTGTGTGTGGGGGAGGGAGAGTGTTCAGAGGAAGAGGACATGGAGTGGGAGGAGCTCTCCTTTTGCAAGTCCTCCACCCTCCTCTGCAGCTCTGCTCTCAGGATCAGCAGATCCTTCAAAGCCTGGTGCACCGGCACCTAAAACACAAATAATAAATAATAATAATACAATATATCATATTTATAAAGCACTTATCTAAACCACAGATTACAAGTATTATAGTATTCCATTTAAATGTAGTGCAAATATTAAAACATCAAAACATATCCACTACTGTTTTGTGAATATTAGTTAGTTGATGGAGATGAAAATTCGGTGCAGCTAATTCTCCAGTTAGTATCATTAGGTCATTACAGAGGAAGTGGACACAAGAAGATGATGTTATTAAAAGAGCTCTAATCAAAGCTATACAATCAAAAATCATGATGGAAAAATTCCTATTTGTGTCATGTATTAATCTGAAGAAAAAAAAAAGATAAAATGTATTCATTTCTTATAACTGGATATGTTAATGACAAATAAGTCAAATGTTTCACGTGACTTCTTTTTTCATTAAAACATATTTTTCCTGGTTCCAGAATTTTGAATATATATTTGATGGTTTTCTTAGTCTTGTATGATAGACAACTATATCTCTGAGTTTTAGACTGTTGGTTGACCTAAATAAGACATCTCAAGATGGCACCTTGGGTTCTGGAAAATTGTTATGGACATTTTCCGCTATTTTCCAACATTTTATCAATTATTTGGTTGACTGCAAAAACAGTCAGCAGATTAACCATCAGTTCAAATAACCACAAATTTCTGCCGTAATTAGGTTGTAATTTTACAAATAAAATTATATTGTCAGTAATGTTTACAAAACAGGTGTGATGACATGTACTGCAGAATCAAACTATGCATAATATCATGAGTCATAATTTTACAAGAAAAGCACAATGAGTAAAATTGCAAAAGTCAACATTGTTAGAATAAAACTTTAATTTTACAAGAAAAATCCCAATATGAGTAAATTTTGCTGTAAAATGGGTATTATACTATAAGAGCTAACTATTAATTGAGAAGTTGTTATTTTATTTTTAAAAAAAGGCATGGAATGAAAGGAAATTCATTCATTTTGGAGAAAAGGCATTATATTCTGACACATATCTGTATGATAAGGAAGCATAATACATATGAGTAAGTTGTAATTGTGTGGGGAAAAACATAATAAAAAGCCAGAGTTGCAAATTTTACAAGAAAAGGTCATAATAATATGAAATTTTTCTTCTCAACAGTGCACCCAATACTTGTAGCAAATATTTGTCATGACTTCCTTGGAAAAAAAAGACTTGAAATGATTCTGTCGGTCACATATACATTGAATTGCAACATTTATACTGTTGAGCATTTTTTTTCTTTCTTCGGTTGATGATTTACTGTTTTATTTTTCATACTTACTTCCTGTTTTGAATTCTGGCTGGTTTGTTGATCAGTTTTTTCACTATTAGCAATTTAGCTGGTGGATGTTGGTTCTTACTGTTCAGATCTGACAGGTCAACAGATTTCTGTTAATAAGTCACCAAACCTCAAAATTACTTCTTTAAACACTGCTCTCCATCCTCCATCATTACCCATGACATTGGCAGTGTACCTGTGGTCTCATGCGTGGGTTCCAGCGGGCATAATAGCTCGTCCACAGCTCTAGGTGTCTGGAGGAAACCAGTGGATACAGAATATGTTGTTCATAGTCCACATAGAAGGGGTTGGTGAAGTCCTCAGGCTGGCTGGCAGGGGATAACATCAAACAATCAGAGAAATATTCATGTTATTCACTCCACTCACCCCTATCAGTAAGGCAGCCTTCTTACCTGTTAATGTAGGACCACAGGGACACAGTCTTGGTCTGCACCTCCTGCAAGACAGAAGAGTTTTAATCTGACATAGCCTTCAGGCAAATGACCACCTGTTAACAGAGGAATGGTACATACCCTGGCGGCCCTCTCCTCTTCACTGTTATAAAAGAATGTACCAAACAGACAGCTGTAGAGGTGGTCCAACACTGTGATCAGGAAGAGCTCGTTGAACTCAAAGGCTGTTGGGAACTGCAGTGAGATGAAGAAAAGTGATTATGAGGAGAGAGAGGCAGCTTCTGAATGTCTACAATTGAGCCCATGTATACATGAATGAGCTCATTGGCTGAGCATTTACAGTACATGTTTCTAGTGTGCTGCTTCATGAAAATGAGTAATCAAGCCATCACTCAGGCCTGGTTATGAGAGGTCTTGGCTTATAATTTGTTTAGGTTTTTGAAGCCAGTGTCAAGGTTTACGAAACCTGACGAAAGACTCTAACCTGTCGAGTCATCTGCCAAACACAGTCGATGAACTGGACAAAGAGAGGGGAGCGCTCTGAGTTAGCATGGTTCTCATCACCATGACCCACACGCTACAACACAAGAAAAAAAACATTAAGTTGACATAAACTTTGGACCTGATATCAGGTCTTCATACATAGTATAGTTATAGTTATATCACTGGAAAAATATGAGTAGCTGTAATATTCATTAACATACAGATAGATAGGCAATGTGTTTTGAAAAGTACCCACCTCCCTAACTCTATATTTTATTACATCCACTCTCAGCCACTTTCAAAAATAACTTCCCCTTTGCAAGACAGGAGCTTACAACTGTTTTAATGTTGTCTTTCTCTGGAACACAAACACCCCATTTTAACTGGTGTTTACATTACATTACATTAATTCAGTACCCTAGCTGTAAATTTATTTTTATTTTTTTTTAATTTTATTTAAAATAACTTTTAAAAAGTAGGGACAGGCATGGCAAATTTGCTTAAGCTAGAAATGCTGAGATCAGTTAAATCAGTTATCAGTATATACTTGTCCTTAGGCATGTAAACATAAACACAACACTTAAATAAGGAAAAACAGATTTTAATGCAGGTTTAACTGCATGCGGAACACGCTGCAATCACATTCTGATCACACTGTAATCGGATCTCCGCTAGGTATGACCGACAACCACAACGGAGTACCTGCTTAGTTTAGGTTCCAGATACATTCAAAAGGTTCATGACTTGCATGTGGTTTTGAAAATACATTTGTCCTCTACAGCAGGAGAGATGAATGTGTGCAAGATGCTAGTTATTTCCCTAAGGGGGTCCTTAAGGTATGTCAGCTAATTACAAGGGGTCCAGTGCTCAAAAAGCTTTAGAACCCCTGGTCTACATAACAAAACACCTATTAATACCAGATGAAAATTTAAAGGACTGCGATCAGGTAAAGTACTGATCACATGTTGATACCAGATGGAAATGGGGCCTTAGAAGCCATTTTTTCTTGTTTTCAATTTGTTTCAAATTGTTTTTGCATGAAAATGAATGTCTATGTCATGAATATTTGGATGACATTTTTGTCCCTGTTTAGACTTTGGATGGTTTTGCAACTTCAGCAAATTCTTGCAGATGTTAGACATTCATTGATAAGACAGGTTTCGCAGCAACACGAATGTTAACTAAAGCTACTAAATTGATATCCTCACTTTTACTAGAATAAGCAGTGATCATTGAAGATTGCTATAATGGTAAAACTACAATGTTTTTAACTGACAAATTTGTAGAAAAAAATATCAGAAAATTAATCAGAGCCCTGTTCCTTACTGCTGCAAATTTGTGTCCAAAACTAATCCACTCCTTCTCCACCAGAACCTGCAAACACAAACACACACACATATAGATATAACACTACAGATGAAGACTACTGAATATAGCTGATATTGTGTGATAGTGTTTGACCTGGAATCCTCTGAGTGTTCGGTAGTAGCTGTCCAGCATCAGCATGGCCAGAGAGGTGAGTTGAGCAGTCCTGTCTGAGCCATCACTGCAGTGAACCACCACTGATGTCTTCCCAGACTCTAGCTTATCAGCTATTTTTGCTGCTCCCGCTAATAACAGCTAAACACAACACAATACCAGTACAATATATTAATGATATACCTTTTAATATTGATGGTTTAATTAGAAGGTCATTCTATAAATTGTAATGTAATAAAACAACCAAAAGATTGAGCTATACTGTTAAAGAAACAAATATTATCTTTATGGTGTGTGTTTGTGTGAGATTTACTCGTATATACTCCAACCAGTGGGTCTGGTCAATAGCAGAATGCCAGTGGGCTTCATCTATGGTGGGATAGACTACATCCTTCATCTTCCTCAGCGACTCCCTCATCACATGGATGTTGGGGATTTCCAGGAAGGTCAGCTCCACATTTGGGTAGAAACTTTCGCTCTCATATCCTCCATCCTTTGCCTGCATTCGGTGGCAGCAGCAGATGTGGAGGATACCAGGGTGAAAGGAAAAGAGGAAGAGGAAGTCTTAGTCAGTGTGTAACATATAGGTGAAATACATGCCTGTGTTGTACCTTGTTGGTGACAGCCACACTACCCTGCCGGGCATCAAAGATGGTGAGCTTGTGGGACTGGGCATTGGCATCCATGATGATTTGGAGGAAGCGTTCGTCCTCTTTACAGCGACGATCTGAAGGTCCAACTAAGGGCTGGCTGCAGCGTACAATGGTAGCTTGAGACTCTGGATGAATCCAGGACAAGACCTGCAGGAAGAGCAGGACCGGTACCAGGAGGACACCCAATTGTTGTTCAAAAACTATTCAAAACAAATCAATGAGCCATACCATTTCAAATAACATATCCAGTTTGGCCTCTATAGGAAAATTCTTTTATTCATATTTTAATTTTTATGTGGTTCTCAAACTGACCGGTATGCGGTGTTTTGCTCTGAACACAGCCACTTGTTTGATGTCTTCCTCTGTTATGTTGGTGGGGATGACCAGGATGGAGGGATAGGTGTCACACAAATCATATGTGCTGTTAATCTTACTGATGGTCCAGCTCTCATTAGGGAGACCCTAGCAAAACACATCCAACCACAATGAGGGAACCATTAGAAGATCAAGGACAAAATGTTTAACAAGGGAATGGCTGTGTTATTTTGCCCCAGTTAACATTTACATAAAAAACTTTGCTTTAAACATGCAGGTATAAATAAAAAAGTACTGCATTAATATGGCAGTAGTTTAAAGTGCTTTGAATGGTCAATATGACCAGAAAAGCGCTGTATAAGTAGAGTCCTTTTACATTACTTACTATATTGCTATCGCCTATATTTGCGATATTGTCATTTTTCAATTTTCACCTTCTCATTTTTTTTGCCCCGATTAACAATTACATAGAAGCTGTACTATAATTATGGATGTACCTTGCAAAGTTTTTAGTTTCTTTTACTTACATACAGTAAATCCTCAAATACTGGCAAGGACCTTTATTTACCTCAACTGATTAACAGTTCATCTGCTGTCATGATAAAGCTCTAATTCCAGTTCCTACACAAGAGGTACATACATAATGTATTTAGACCCCTGGACTTTTTATATTTTGTTATGTCGGAGCCTTATGCTAAAATCAATGAAAAATTTTAGAAATTTGCAAAATATTAAGAAGGAAAAACTGAAATATCACATTGACATAAGTATGCAGATCCTTTACTCATTACTTAGTTGAAGCACCTTTCGCAGCAAGTAAAGCCTTGAGTCTTTTTAGGTATGACATGAAAAGTTTTGGTTTGAGGGATCTTCTACCATGCTTCTCTGCATATCCTCTCACGCTCAGTCAGGTTGGATGGGGACTTGCAGTAAACAGCCATTTTCAGGTCTCTCCAAAGGTGTGCACTTAGGTTAAAGCCCAGTCTGACCAGTCTGAGCTCCTGAGTGGTCTGGATCAGGTTTTCAACAACAATATCACTATATTTTGCTCCATTTAACTTTAGGCAGGCATGAGTGATGCCTTATTTCCTCCAGATTTGATGCTTAGAGTTGAGGCCAAACAGTTGGATCATGGTTTCACCCAAGAAACCAGCTCTAAGGTCCTGAGTGGTCTGGATCAGGTTTTCAACAACAATATCACTATATTTTGCTCCATTTAGCTTTAGGCAGGCATGAGTGATGCCTTATTTCCTCCAGATTTGATGCTTAGAGTTGAGGCCAAACAGTTGGATCATGGTTTCACCCAAGAGAGAATCTTTTTTTCTCACAGTATGAGTCTTTTAGGTGTTTTTTTTTTTAAACTCTTAGCCGGCTTTCATCTGTCTTTCACTGAGGAGTAGCTTCTGCATGGTCACTTGGCCATAAAACCCAGATCAGTGGAGTGTTGCAATGATGGTTTTCCTTCTGGAAGTTTCTCCCTTCTCCACACAGGATCTCTAGAGCTCAGCCAGAGTGAGCATCGGGTTCTTGGTCATCTCTCCAAGGCCCTTCTCCCTTAACTATTTAGTTGGGCCAGGTGGCCAATTCTAGAAATAGTAATGGCTGTTCCGCACTTATTCCATTGAAGAATTATGGAGGCTACTGTGCCCTCGAGAACCTTCAAAGCAGCAGAAAATATGACTTGACACTATCCTGTCTCTAAGATCTGCAAGCAGTTTGTTCAACCTCATTGCTTGGTTTTTGCTTTGGTATGCATTGTCAGCTGTGAGATATTATATAGAAGAAGGTGTGTGCCTTTCAGAATGATGACCAATTGAATTGAATTTACTACAAGTGTACTCCAATCAAGGTGTATAAACATCTGAGATATGATCAAAAGAAGTGCAAGGCACCTTTCAAGTGTCATAGCAAAGGGTCTGAATGCTTATTTCAACTTATTTCATTTTTTTTCATTAAACAAATGTGCAAAAAGTGTATAAAATTCTGTATATTGAGTGTAATTGTATAAGGGGAAAAAAATGAATTTAAATGATTTTATCAGAAGGCTGCAACCTGACAATATGTGGAAAAGTGAAGAGGCCTCAAAACTTTCTTAATCCACCATGTGTCACATTTAATGTCTTAAGAGGGCATAACCCCTTCCTTTTGTTTAAGTTTAAATGTGAAAAATGTGCTGGAATTGAGTTTAACAGGAATTTAACAGTAATTAAACAACAATAAAATGCAGCAAAGTGAAACTGGGGGTGTTTGCCTGGTGTTTATAGGAAAAGGTGAGGACAGCAAAGAGGTGAGGTGATCTGTTGTTGGACTGATGGAGCTATAACACTATACAGTAAGAATTTGTAAAGCATCATCTTAAATTTGTACAGACTCAATGTGCATTGGGAGAGCTTATCTAACAGTGGCAAATACAGTCAGTATTACAGCTGGTGTGCAGTTACCTGACGCCTGTACTCTGCTGTTGGGTCATAGACCTTCCAGCCATCCACAGGAAACTGCTCCTTGTATAGGAAGGCAAACAGAGGCTGTCGGAGGATGCCACAGGATATATGTTAGCATTCAGTTACTATAGAATGTATAAGGAAAATAAAAATGGTTATATAAGTTATATAAGTTATACAGCTTTTCTAGTCTTATCAACTGTTCAAAGCACTTTACACTGCTGCCACATTCACACACACAAAAAACACGCTGACTGTAATCTGGGGTTCAGTATCTTGCCCACTTCAACATGCAATACGGAGAAGCTGGGGAATTGGACCACCAACCTTCTGGTTGGTGGTTGACCTGCTCTACCTCCTTTCCCACAGCTGCCCATGATGATATGTTAATGGCTCAGGAATTTACTAGCAGTTTAAAAGCTCTAGTTATCTATGGAAGTGAAAACAAGTACTTTATGGAAGAAATTCTCTAAGTACTTCAGTATCTACATTACTGATAAAATTTTAAGAAGAATTTTAAGAATTGGAAGATGTCCTGGAGATCATGTAGACATCCACTTCTTTTTATGCAGACCAGATTCATTATGAAAAAAAATTCATTGATGTATTTCATATAATTCATCATTATTTTATTATTCAAAAAAATAAGAAGAAAGGGTATTTAGTTTACAATATGAGTGACAATGACATGATCCTTCACCAGTCTCCCACCAAAGAATATTGCCAATTGTGTTTTGTTGTGTAGTGCCAGTCAAACTGGGAGCACTGGTGCAGGATATGTAAGCTAGGTCTCTTTTGTGAGGACTTTTTGTTCTGTGCCACCAAAGCAGTGAAATATTGTTTCTATTTTATATTATATATTTTGGGGGAATTTTATGTAGGGTGTGCATCCAAAACTTTTTTTCCAACAAGATTTTTGTAGTGTTAACTGTTCAGTTTTCAGTTTTGGTGTCAGTTTAATTATTCTTCAACATTCTATTTATGCATGTTTGTGTGCCTAACACCCTGAATGTACTCGTTTTATTTTTGTTTCCTGCCTTTTTTGATGCTGCCTATATTCTTATCTGCATACCACATAATGTTTTGTCATCTTAGTGATATATGTCGCATTCTATATATCACTATGCAGCAAGATTAACAAGATTGAAGTTTTCAAAGTGTGACATGGTGGGCCACCCCCCCAGACACTCCCTGTATTATTGTTTGTCTTCCATCTATTAGATCATTCTATAAGTTTTGGAAATACTGTTACCATAATGCTTTAGGGTTTATCAACAGGAAGTATAGTGTTGCAATAGACTCATTGAGTTATCTGTGTAGTAAAAGCCTAAGCCCCGTTTTCAGCATATATTTGGTTGCATTTGTCGAAGTAGTACCAGTCTACTGAACAAGCTATTAGGATTTCCTATTTACATGGACATTTATAAGGGATTGACATTGCAGACAGTGATTTCTTTGGAAGTTCAAGTCACACTGAATCATGCCATATGTAGTTATTATTGTCTCTGTGATTACCTTCCTTTTTCTTCTTCCCTTTCTTTTTGATGTTGAACACTTTTAGGATTATTACACTGCCTTCACCAGTATCACAAGAATCACATCACCAGTTCTTACAACTTTTGTTACCAACGGTACAATAGAAAAACAAGTACCTTCAGGCTTTGTAAAGAATTTTGGTGTTGACTTGGAAGAGATATCGGCTTGTGACTCTCTCTTTCTCTACAGATCTAAGTTAAATTTTAGTATCTTACTCAGTGAAGGAGTTTGATTTTTGAGGTTATCCAGTGCTTGTTTAAAATTTTTTAAAAAGAACCTTATCTGCTCTAATGAGCTGGAGGCAATTCAATTAAGATAGCAGGGGGAGCAGTATCACCGTGACTGCCCCAGCTTCAACTGTTGATTGTGTTGATAAGCGGTCAAATCAGCTGCCAAACTATTACTAATAACTAACTTTAAAATTTTAACACTGGCTTGCACCTTTTTCTTGTTACCTCATGCAGTGTCTTTATTTCATGTCTCTCACTCCATTCCCCCCGCAACTCTGTCTCATGGTTTGAAAACCCTTACCTCAAAGCAATCAAATCCTAATGACGCTACACTCTTGGCTACTGGAGTTCCACAACAGGCTAAAAATTAAACCCCAACCAAAAGAGACTGAACAGTCTCTTCAAATAACAAGCCAATGTTATTGGCCCTGTATTTTGGCCCTGCCGCACAACATACACATATATCATATCAAGAAGTGTTAATGAAAACATTAGAATGAAACTGACCAGGTTGTGGGAGAGCGGGAATGCATGTTTGGCCACGGCGTCTACCACATCTGGATGACTCTCCTCTGTCTTATAGGCAAATCTGGGACTCCTCATGTCCTGATGCAGGGGGGAAATTAGGGGAAAATTATAAAAAGCATAGTAGAAGTTTAGAAGATTTAGAAATTTCATTTCCATTATGGAAGCAGTAGCCAGCTTGGTTTATGGAAATTAAACTTCTAAAAAAATCTCTTTCAATGACCAGTTTGCATCATAAAAGACTGACTCATGACTGGTGTGTGTAAATAAGTGGTACCTTGCAGACCAGCTCTAGTCCTTTGGTGTTCTCTCCTTGAGTGGGAACAGTGATGGTCTCCAGTCTGCTGATGACTCCCAGGTTTACATCAAGAATGAACTGAGACTGTACACATGTACACAGACTGATATTAACACACAAATTCAAAAAGACACTACTAGATACTGTGGATTTGATAGCATACCTCACAATGCAAGTTTTTTGACCATAAGTTTAAGGCATGGTTACAATAAAGCACTTCTGAGTAAATAATAAATGAAGTCTGCAGTACCTTTTCCACACTGGTGAAGTAAAGCTTATAGTCTGTGATGGTCAGAGTCCCATTAACCAGACCACTGAACGGACAGATATACATCACATCCTTGACTGCATGTCAGCGAACACACATATACACACACAAACAAAAAAACGGAAAGGAAAAAGGAAAAAGGTATTGAATATTGTATTTATTGGCATGTGAACAATATTTACTTAAATTGTGATTAAATGACGTCAAAAGTTTGGGAATAATTCATAATTTGGGAGACAAAACACACATGACATATATTTGCACTTAGGGAAAGACTGCCTGAATATACCTGTAGTCTGGATCGTCTCTCCTGGCAGCAGGGGAACCTGGTTCTGGAACATTCTGACCTGTGCCCTGTATCTCAGAGCTGGAAGGTTCTATACAGAAGACAGACCAGTCAGTAGGACCGAAACATTGACCAGCAGCAAGCCATTTAGCATCAACACCTAACAGAGTATTACTAAGCATGTTTGTGACAGGGTTTAACTAAGCAGCAGACACTGATTACCAGACACTGCTAACTTACAGATGTAAATGAACTAAAGAAATGGCAGTCAAAAAGAGGTTTTCCCTGTGTTTTTTTGGGAGGGTTTTCCCCTCAGGAATTGTATTTAGGTGGCAAACAAACATGTTCACACAAAACTGATGGATGAAATGAAAAGTGATGAAATCTTGAGCAGTCAAAGACAAAAAAATTACCCATTCCCTTTCAGGTACATTAAGACAACAACCTGGATGTAACATCCTATTAACACATACAGACTCAAACACTGGAGACATGAAATTTATTGTGAACTCAACCTTGACAAAATTCTGTTTTCCCCAGCAATACTCAAGACTCAAAAGGTGGTGAGCAGTACGATGTGGAGAAGTTGAGAAAGTTTTAAGTTCATGTAATGTCCCCTGATGAGGGGTGTGAAGACTTGAAGACACGCCTTAGACCACCTTACACTTAAGGTATGTTGTTTTTACCTAATCTCCTATATTTACAGTTCTTAGTATATTTAAAAAATATTTATATGTATATGGTTTTATTGTTAGTATGTTGTGTTGAATGGGTTTTTTTTTTAAATCTCCTCTACTTCACTCCACATAAAAGAAGTTCAAACAAAATGGAAGAAAAGATGATTGCTGTTGTCAACAGCTTCCTGAACCTCTGATAACTTTACAACCTATGCCAATTCAAAGAAAAACAATTTATGGAAATACATCAACTGCTAAATTTTACTTTGACAGAAAATAACACCCCATCACAGCTAAGTGTGTAAATAATATGCTCAAAGCAAACTCACCTATAAATTTCAGGACCCTAAAAATGAAGAAAAAGTCTGCATTTCTTAGCCTGTAATCTCTTATCTCTTATTGGTGCTAGGTAGTAGAGCGGATGCCCACCAACCGGAAGGGTGGTGGTTCCATCCCAAGCTCCTCCAGTCCACATGTCAAAGTGTCCTTGGGCAAGATACCGAACCCCAAATTGCCCCCGATGTGTGTCATCGGTGTGTGAATGTGTAGTGCGCATCGATATGTATGTAGAAAAATGCGCTCTGTGTGTGTGTGTGAATGGGTGACTGTGACAGTAGTGTAAAAGTGCTTGATTGGTCAAAAAGACTAGAAAAGCACTGTATAACTACGGTCCATTTACCATTTATGCCAAGCGATATATAAATTTAATTAATTTATGAATTATTTAGAATGAAGTTTATAATTCTACATATAAATATGGAAAATCAACTAAGCAGAAGGTAACAAAGGAATCCAAGAGTACATAAAAAAATAAATAAACTATACTCGTACTCCAGTGCTTTAGTATTTACTCCCACGATGTTAAGGGACTTGAGGAATTAAAAAAAAGATTAAAAAAAAAAAAATAGACAAAGTTGATGCATTATATATCGATATATCCTGACTTTAACTCCCAAACATTTCCCAGCATGCAAATCAGTAGCTTCTGTCAACAGACATTAGTATTTGTATTCCTTTCTCGAGATGACATCAATAAAGGGAGAAGAGAGAGACAGGAGGGGAGGAGGACCAGGATGAGGCATGCAGACCAGGATGGAGTGCGGAGGAAGTAACCCAGAGAAAGCACAGACAGTAAGAGACTTGCCATAGCATTGGAAGGATCCTCAGAATCAGTTTCTCTATGGTAATAAAGCCCTTCATCATGTAAATCCTTCTGCAGGGTAAATCCAGCATGGAGAAAGTGAGATAAAGAAAAAGAGGAAAAGACATTATACAACAGACATTTTGCTGTATCTAGGATACTGATACTATCATCACTTCTGACTTCCTGCTCCGTTGAACTTGGTTTGGCCTTGCAGGAGGTGGCGAGGTCAGAGTCTAGATGCAAAATATCAATGCTATACATATTCTACATTTACAAAATAATATACTCCACATGAGATGGCCTTCTGAAGTCCATATGATTGTGACCAATCATATCTTAACAGGCCCCTTGCATAAAATAAACATGTCAACATGGGGTTTTAGGTGTCCCTGAGTATTACCAGATGAAAGAGTAACAACACACAGCATTGAAGAAATGCTAAATATACATTTAAACTAACTTAAAATGAGTGTCTCAGTTAAAAAGTGTATTCAACACAGAAGTGACAAGTTTATTTTGTTTATCTTGGTCAAAATTTTTCAATAATAAAACTAATGAGATTGATATCTAAATCAAATGTTAACATATGTCATTTGCTTATGTAAAAAAAAATGTTGGCTGATACATCATCATCAGATTTTTTAAACTCTCAAATATCAATATTGGTATCAGCCTTTAAAAATCCAGTATTTGTTGGTCTATAATAGAAACATCACAATATAAAATTACACATGCAGACAAGGTAGGTTTCACCCATTTTGCCTCCTGCTACTAGATATGTATGTTGTTTATTTATATTTCCAGTATGATTTTCTAACATTACAGCCCCATTAGATCTATTCTATTTGTATAAAAATCTTATTAATATAGTATCAAGATGATGCCCCATATACATCCCAATGTGATATGCATATAATGAATTTGGAAATTAGTATTTCACAAGTGTGCATCTACTGGTCTTTCATCCACAAAACACTTCTTCTGCTGAAAGAATCATAATCAGTTTTCACAAAAGTGCTTTACAAAGTTATTAGAATAACTTTATCAAGTGAACAAAGCAGTGTGAAAAAACATTTTCATGTTTCAGATATTTCTGTGAACTTCATGTTTATCAAAGAGGCCCCAGTTTAGACAGGGATACACTGATTTTTGCTTTTTCTCTACTATAAATACTCTCAGTTGATTCAAAATGCTGCAGCTAAAGTATTGACAGGAAGTAGAAAAAGAGATCTCTCCTGTCTTAGCTCATCTGCATTGGCTCCCAGTGAAATTCCAGAATAGATTTTAAAACCCTCCTCCAGGCACCACGGACTTTAAAGAACTCTTAGTAGCAATGGTCAAAGCAATGGTCAGAGCCTTTTTAGGTATTAAAATATGAGAGGAAATAAATGGTTAGATGAGTGAAATCTCAGTATATTGCTGATAGCACATCCGAAATGGAACCGGCTACCGGAACCTAACCCTATCTGACCCTGATCTGATTTTAATACCCAACTGCATTAAATTGCAAAGTAAACTAAAGCTGAGGATGATGGGACTTGCATTAGTATTTGGTCAATGTTTGACCCGGTCATGGAAAGTCAAACATAGGATCAACAAAGTTATTGCTATCCAAATCTTTAGAATATCCATTTTTGCTTCATTATGTCCCTAACAGAGCAAATCAATGCAATGAGAGACATAACTACTTGGTTGCACATTTTTGAGACTTGTACTCAGATTGCTAGTACTGGAATTGTAGGGTAACTGTAGCTTACAAACCCTGTAATTGAGAACCTTAAAATTAAACCTTGAAATTTAAAGTATCCCTGAATTTAAGTACAGGATATAGAATATCCTCAGAAACAAATGCAAATTAACCAATTTTGTAAAATCAGACCATTTAATAAAATATCCAAAGTGAATGGACAACAAAAAAATGCTTTCATATAGTGAAATAAAAAAAATACAGATAGAAAATGTACACTTGACATATAGCCCCCCATCTGATGAATTTAAAATAGTTCCTCATACAAAATAAATAAGACAAACAAGACTGACCTGTGCTAAATTTTCAGTATTCACATGACCTGATTCAAGTAATGAATGAGGGAGATTTACTGCAAAAAAGGGTAGATTGTTTCCAGTTTCTTTTCCACAATGGTGAAGACAAGAGAGCTGTCTGAGAGCAGCATCAGAAATGCTATTATCTTAAAACTTAAAAATTCCAAAGGCTACATGACAATCACCAAAGATGTTGAAATCCCTATTTCAACAGTTTGTAATGTTATCAAGTGGTTTCACAGTCATAAAAACGTATTGCTAAGAGGAAACTCAGTGAGAGTTCTTTGTGATGATTGATGCGGATTGTGAAGAAAACAAAAACAAAAAAACCCCAAAAAAACCTCAGCCCATCTAATGAGCTGACTTGACCTGGAGCAATTTGTGGTGGCATCAGCCTATTCCATATCCTGCACTCTAAACCAAGTAAGGCCCCATAGGCGAAGACTAAGGAGGACACCACTATTGAAAGAAAGGTACAAAAAGACAAGAGTAATGTCTACTGAAATTTTCATAGATATCTTTCTGGGATAATGTTACATGAACAGAAGAAACCAAAGTAGAGCTCATTGGGAATGCACTTCATCAGTTTGATTATGGTCAACGAAATGAATGCAATAAGGAAACAAGCATCAAACCTACATAAAAACATGCTGAAGGTTCTATTAGGCTGTTGGGTTCTTTGCTGCCTGTGGTACTGGAAGCACTTTATATATCAAAGGAATGATGAAATCAAAGGATTACCTAAGGATTTTAGAGTGAAATGTGATACCAGGTGTAAGAAAACTAGGTTTGAAGCAAAGGTCTTAGACCTTTCAGAAAGACAATGATCCAAAGTAAACATCCAACATCACAAAAAATGGTTAAAAAGGAAAAGAAAGACTTAAAACTGGCTAATAAATATTCCTGACCTAAATACCATTGAAAACCTTTGAAGAGAGCTGAAATCTGCTATTGCAAAAAGGGCTCCTGCAAACATAAAGAGCTAGAATGCACAGAAATTAAAGAATTGCTGAAATTATAAGCAGACAGGTGCAAGAAGCTTCTAGATGGCAACAGAAAATATTCAGAGGCTGTCATTGTTGCAAAAGGATCTGCAACCAAAACTTAGAGAAGGGTGCCAATAATTGTGTCAAGTGTATATTTTGTGTATGTATTTTTCACCATTATACATGATTTGTTTTTTTCTTTTGTTCAGTAACCTTAGACATGCAATTAAAAAATATTTTGATACAAAATTGTACAAAATTGGTTACTTTGCATCTGTTTTTGCAGGGGTGCAAATAATTTCAACTATACTGATGAATATCAGAATTTCCAAGCGGGGCTTGTTAGACTACTCAGATGACAAAACACTCTCTCTCTGGCTGAATTGGGTTGTGAGATCTCTGCCGTCATTTCTTTATATATGTCATATCAATTAACTCTACTGAAGTGCTCCATAACTATAGCGTGCAGCATTAAGTGAAACAGAGACCCTTAACTGTACCCTGATTAAACCCTAAATACAAAGGGGGCGAATGAAATTCTATTTACTGTGCTCAGAGCACTGAGAAATGACACCATTTATCCACACACCTATGGATGACCATCTGACACAGAAACTGTTTCACAGACTGTGACCGTTTACCATGAGGTCTGTGAATTAATCCTGGCAACATAGCACTGTTTGTGAAAAAAAGACACTGTCAATGATATTTTTTCAAATGTCATTTTTCAATGCTGTAAGCTGCACAAACTAAGTTCTATTTCACCTCCACTGTGTTTAGGTAGAGGCAGAAATGGAAGTAGACAGTTAACTCCTAACCGGTACAGACTGCAGCTGCAAAGTTTGATTTTCAATGTGTGCCTTGGTGGAGAAAAGCTGTGGCTGCAGAAAGCTGGCTGCTGACAGGCAGAAGCAGAAGAGAAACTGTACATCGGCTCAACAGTAGCTTATCTAAACAATGACAACAGCTGTGATTCGGTACACTCACTCACACTCAACACACAAAGCTCCACAATGAAGTACATACATCACATGTATGCATACACACTGCAATTTCTAGCCTCCTTACCTTGAAATCTGGTCTTCTCCCAGCCTATTAGTTACAAAACACAAACTGATGAGAAATACTGTCAGCAACGTGAATGTGTGTTTATGTTTCTGTCTGTGTTAACTACCTTGTTATCCCTGTTCACCATGTCAGGTGGGACTGATCCTGATATCTGACTGGAGATGGTGGCTGCTATCAGCTGTTTACACCACTCTACATGAGAACCTGTTGGACTGAACAAGAAGAGAAAAAAAGCTGCTATATATTTACTTACAGTTAGGTACACAAGTATTTGGACTGATGCAGTTTTTGTAATTTTGCCCCTGTACACCATCACAATAGATCTGAAACGAAGCCATCAAGATGTGATTGAAGTGTAGACTTTTACCTTTAATTCAAGGGGTTTAACAAAAGTTTTGTATTAACCAATTAGGAATTAAAACCATTTTCCCCCGATTTTTAAAGGCTCAAAAGTAATTGAACAAACCAAAATAATTAAAAATATGAGAATCATTTTTAATACTTGGATGAAAATGACATCACCGAATGCTAAGTTTCTTCCCTTAAGATACCTTGCGAGGCCTGTACTGCAGCTTCCTTCAGTTGCTGCTTTTTGTGGGTCTTTCTGCCCTAAATTTTGTCTTCAGCAGGTGAAAAGCAAGCTCAAATGAGTTGAGGCTGGGTGACTGACTTGGCCATTGAAGAATACTAATTTTTTTGCCTTGACAAGCTCTTGGGTTCCTTTAGCTATATGGTTTGGGTCATTGCTTATCTGGAGTGTGAAGCACCATCCTATCAGGTTTGCTGCATTTGGTTGAATCTGAGGAGATAGTAAAGCCCTATGAACTTCAGAATTCAGCCTGCTACTTCTATTAGCATCCACATCATCAATAAACACCAGTTGCCCAATTCTATTGAAAGCCATTCATGCCCATGACATAACACTGAATCACAAGCCTTTCCTTTCCTTCTTCCTTCTTCATACTCTTCTCATTATTCTGGTAAAAGTTAATCTTGGTTACATCTGTACAAAGAATCTTGTTCCAGAACTGGGCAAACTTTGGATGTTTTCTGGAAAAGTTTATTTTGAGTGTTACTAGTGGTTTTCACATTTTGGTACACCCTCTGTATTTACATCCAAAAACGCATCTCTTGATGGTATATTTTGACAATGATACACCTACCTACTGGAGAGTATTCTTGACCAGGCTAAATGTTGTGAAGTGTTTTTTCTTCACCAAAGAAATAAATCTGTTATCATTCAGCTGTCTTCTCTGGTCTTCCAGGCCTTCCGGTGGCAGCACTGATAAGTTTGTTTTGTTTTTTCAGCCTAATGATGGCCTCCTTTGTTTGCATCCACACCTCTTAGGAAAACGTTCCAATACACAGCTTCTTCTTCTTCTTTTCTTTCGGCTTTTCCCTTTAGGGGTCGCCACAGCGAATCAGTGTCCTCCATCTAACCCTGTCTTCTGCGTCCTCTTCTCTCACACCAACTACCTTCATGTCCACTTTCACTACATCCATAAACCTCCTCTTTGGTCTTCCTCTAGGCCTCCTGCCTGGCAGTTCAAAACTCAGTATCCTTCTACCAATATATTCACTATCTCTTCTCAGGACATGTCCAAACCATCTCAGTCTGGCCTCTCTGACTTTATCTCCAAAACCTCTAACATGTGCTGTCCCTCTGATGTACTCATTCCTGATCCTATCCATCCTGGTCACTCCCAGAGAGAACCTCAACATCTTCATCTCTGCTACCTCCAGCTCTGCCTCCTGTCTTTTCCTCAGTGGCACTGTCTCTAGACCAAACAGCATCGCTGGTCTCACCACAGTTTTGTACACCTTTCCTTTCATTTTAGCTGAAACTCTTCTATCACACATCACACCTGACACTTTTCTCCACCCGTTCCAGCCTGCCTGCACACGCTTCTTCACCTCTTTTCCACACTCTCCATTGCCCTGGACTGTTGACCCTAAGTACTTAAAATCCTCCATCTTCTTTATCTCTTCTCCCTGTAACCTCACTCTTCCGCTTGGGTCCCTCTCATTCACACACATGTACTCTGTCTTGCTGCGGCTAACCTTCATTCCTCTCCTTTCCAGGGCAAATCTCCACCTCTCAAGTTTCTCCTCCACCTGTTCCCTCCACCTGTTCCCTGCTCTCACTACATAACACAATGTCATCTGCAAATATCATAGTCCATGGAGATTCCTGTCCCACCTCTACCTTGAACTCCTCTGTCACACCTACAGCACACCTAACCACTGTCTTACAGTCCACATACATGTCCTGCACCACTCTAACATACTTCTCTGTCACTCCAGACTTCCTCATACAGTACCACGTTCCCATACACAGCTACCCAGTGCAATTTCAACACTTGGAATCAACTCCAGACCTTTAATCTGCTTAATCTGTGATAAAATAATGAGGACACATGCCACATTTGACCATGAAACTGATTGCCAGTCACTTGTCCAATTACTTTTGAGCCTCTGAAATGGGTTGTAATTCCTAAAAGATTAATGCATTATTGTTTGTTAATTTTTCTTGTGTTTGGCCAATGACCACCCCATAAAGCCTGGACAGTGGCCAGTTGGTTCATTTTCTATACTAACACTGGGCTAGCCCAATCAAATCACTTGCAAGGCCCAACCCCTTCCCCTCAGTCTTCTCTGTTTCTCATGTCAGATGCCATACTGAGAGCCAAAAACTGGTAGATTATCAGGGAGTGAAAATGAACAAATCCGCACAAAAGAGAGGCTTAGAGATGATGCCACCAATGTCATTGGCAGTAGTAATGGAGATTGTGCATTTGAAAGAGGAGAGGTGGTTCGCCATGGAGTGGAGAAGAGGTGGGTGACAAGGCCAAGGGAAAGAGTGAAGAACAGCAGGAGGAGAGTGTAGGTTAAGCGGTAAGCATCAGTAGATTCTAAAACTGGGACTCCAGGAAGATAGTGTTTGTGTGTGCAATGCAATAATGATGATGATGTCGATTAATTCAATTAATCTTGATGATAATAAGATAATATAACATAATCATTATGTTATCATTAAGTGATGCCATCACCTACTGCTGGTGGTCACTCAGTGAGTCAATATCAATTAGTGCAGCATTAGCTATTTTGCATTGTTTTGTAGTGAGCAAAAACAATGTTAAAAAAACGGCCCTTGTGGCTTTGGATACAAACAATGTAACTGACAGAGTTGCAGAGAAGAGTGAGCTACTGAAGAAACTGCTATTATAATAAGGTGAGATTATATAATTTATATTATTATAAAATTATTCATAATAATGTAGAAGCTTTTTAGACTGAAGATAATGTGATCATATGACTCATTAACCCCCCCCCCCCATGACCTCACTTGTGTTGTTTATCGTTGTTGAGGGTGTTCAGTGGGCCATGCACTCTTTTCCACTAAGGAAATATACAAAACAGACAACTATCTTTCTACATTGTTCCAGATTAAAGTTACCAGTACTATGATCCTGTAATTACTGTTATTAACTCAATTAATTTTCATGTCTCAGTCTCACTAGTTTGTGTGTGTGTGTGTGTGTGTGTGTGTGTGTGTGTGTGTGTGTCTCTCTCTCTCTCTCTCTCTCTCTCTCTCTCAAAGGTTGGCTTCATTTGTTTGAAGAGAAGATTTGCTTTGGAGTGGAGTTCACAGGCATCTTTTTTATTTAGTGAGTTTACACCCTATTCAACTGCTTAATATTTCTAGAGGATACTGTTAACATCTGCATTTATAATTCATCTCATTTATCATTTATCATATCTCATCTCTCTCACTCCCCCTCTCTTTCCCAGAATGCCATTGTTGTTCGGTTGTTCAGAGGGCCATGCAACCTTTTCAACTATGTAAGTAGTTGCAACCATCTCTCTTCATTGCTCTATATTTAAGAAACCAGTACTGTGATATTTTAACTCTATCAATTATCATTCTCACCTTCCTCTCTCTGTCTCCCCCTCTCAATCTTTTAAAGGCTGCCTTGTTTGAGAAGATATTTTTTCTATTTGTGTGGAGTTCACAGGCAACATTTTGACTTACTTGTACACATTATGACTTACTTGTGTACTTCAATTTTATCTAATAATTTGAAATGATACTGTCACCTCTAGCAGAGCTTTTTCTTTCACAATTCTTGTGTACTTTTAATTGAGTTTCAAGACTGTGTACTACATAGCCAACTCTGATCACCAGTCGGTCAAGAGTAAGTGAGTACACTTGGCCATAGAATTTACTACTCAGCTTTGTATTAGATTAGGGAGACAGTACATAGGTATGCATATTTACGGTAAGCAGACTGCAAAAATGGTGTACTGGTGGGTGGTGTCCGACGGATTGTGGTGGTCTGAGCCAAAAAATGTTTTGGTCCCAGTCCAGTGCTGAATAGATATGTTGAAATGTTGCCATAAAAAGAAATGTGTATGTGTTAGAAATTAGAAAATTAATATTTAGAACTTGATAATAGAAGTTGTTGCCTGTTGTTAATTACTAACTCAGCAGATTATTTTCTCCTTGTGTCAGGAAAAATATACTGCTGTACAATGTGTTTGTTTACACCAAGTACTTATCATTCTTATTTCACCAACCAGCTGCTCGACTGGTGTAATCCATAGTCTGTTTTTAAATAAGCATTAGGAAATTTCAGCAGAATACCAGCATATTGTTGGCACCATGACCAAAAAAGGGCCCAGAAGTGGTTGCCATTTCATTGAATCTTGTGGTGCTGTATTACTGAATGGCTTTATTCAAATCTAATTTTAAAGGGCCTGCAGACCAACATAGTTGTATTTAATTAACCTGAATGATTGGATTTCTAGTCATGATGAAGTTGGTTGGCGCTATGTCACTAAGCTTAAAAGTATCAATAACTATGATAAAGTTTAAGTTGTCCTGCTTTGACAGGTGCAAAGAAAGAGAAAGGGAATTGTCAATCTACCACATTTGTGAACACCTTCACTGAAAACAATTGTATCAGTGGACCCTTGATGTTCAGTGTCTCAGGTACTTTACTATTAATATTTAATTTGAATTTATTCTTACATAAATCATATTCTCAAATAATTCAGAATTTCATCAAATTATAACCAAAGTAGCATGGCGTGTCCAGAGCTTATTTTTAATCCATCACCCACAACGGCTTTGTCCAAGCCCTGTTCTCTCCTGCAAGATAATGACTTTCGAGGTTATTTTGCAGCCTCTAAATAAAGGAAGACGAATTACCTAATTTAGTTTTTTTTTTTTTAATAGAACGACAACTTTACTAAAATCACCAGAGACCGATAGTTGGTGGACAGATAGGGTTACAGTCATTGCATCTGTAAACATTAGGGATGGCGTCACCTACAGTACATTACAGTAGGCTGCATTAGCAACAGCGATAGTGTGTTTTACTGAGCTTAGATGTTAACGCTGTGCCCTGGTAGAATATATTGGTTTGTCTAAGAATATGTTGTGCTTCCTCATCCTCATTCTTACAGAGAATGGAGGTTTAGATACCGGAAGCTTTTAGCTGAACTGTTAGCTACTGTATAGTGGCTACTGTTCTGTACGTCACTTCAAACCGCGGAAAAAAATCAGATAATATGACTTTGCTTTATTGGAAAAACTCTTGAACTGCTATTTTTGTTTGCAAAAAAGCGATACTTTATGTAATCTATGTCGAATTAAAGATATTATCTTCTTAATTCAGGAAATGGTTCTGTAATATGTAATGGTTAATGAAATTTTGTGTGAAATCAAGAAAACCGGAAAAGGGACAATTTGACGCCGACATTTCAATATTGTTTTAGTGTCCAGCCTACTTACCTGTCAAGGGTATCACCAGTGGCTGGTCCACAGGTCGGGGAGCCCCACAGCTTTCTGTTCGGCCCTGTTCCGTCCACCGTCCCCGCGGCTCCGGCCTGTTTCTCCATCGGGCAGACAACTGTTTACTTTCTTGAACACTGGGGGTGGATGCGATTTCCTGTTAAACGAGGAAGCGGATGAAATCAAAATTTATTTTAATTCTAATATCCGCCCTCAGTGCGTTTGCCTATTTGTTTTAAAACGTCTGTGTGCAAAATCTGCCTCCAGAAGACCTGTGGTTTCCTATCATTTGGTTATTTCTTCTTCCTACTGACTGTCTTACATGCATCTCTCCTCCCTCTATAGCTCTGCCTACTTACAACATGCCAGAAACGCTAGAGCGAGAGATGGAGGGCGACGGCAGCACACGATAAACGTCACACGGGGCATTATGGTATCTATTTGACAAGCGCTTTGAACTGATGGGATTCATTCAGCTGTAGCATGGCATCTTTTTTGTTTTATCGTGAGAGCTGGATTCAGACATATGCTATGGACACTTATTGCTGTAACCTATTTCTCTGTGAATCTACACTCTTGTATTCACTTCCCTCCAGAGAATGACAGGTGTGAAATCAAGGGTGAAACTAAATTTAATACTGTCCCTAAAAGGTGAAATGACATACACTATTCTCTAACTAGGGTACAATGCAAGATCACATATTTTGATTTCACCTTGACTCAAGCTGTGCTGTATTACATTTTACATCATTTGTGATGGTCTCAGTTATTGTGCTTTTTGATAGCCACTCTTGAGGTTTAATGACATTTCAATAAATATACCTAGCAGCGATTAATCCCTCCCATTTCTTCTCCTTTATACAGAAGCAGAGGGCAGAGTGCAACACAGAAGGCCAGTTGAAAGAGGACACCTGGGGAAGAAATCCATTAAACAACTCAACCTACAGGAATTTTTTTTTCATGGAATTAATTTACAAATTTTCATTGCATAAAATTTTAAACTCAATTAGTTTTTAATTAAATTTTCAATTACAACAATCAGACAAACAATGTAAACAATTTCCATATTTTGTAAAACTACTATCATGTTTACTTTTTCTGCCTAATGCCTAATCATGAAAATTTTGAATTAAAGAAGCAGTTGAAACAAAATGTGTTATTTCAGGTATGACACCACCTGCACAATTTTTAGAAATAGATAGATACTTCCTGTATACAGGTAACATCGTGACACATTTTCATAAACTCAGAAATAGGATGATGTAAATAAGCCTCACTGAAGCTTAGGCAGGTCATATAGAAGTAATCACTCCAGCAACTGGGCAAACAGGAGCTAACAGTGCACAGACAAAAATTTAAAAACTGAAATAGAAAACCAAGTTAAAAACCATGGGAGAGAAACACTGGGAGAGAATTCTAGAGAGCAATGCACACATGTGGCGACAAAGACAATCTAGCAAAGGCAAAGAGGAAGCAGGGAAGTATTTATGAATGGGGTAGAAAGAAAGGAACACCAAGGGTAAGTCAATAATTGGAAGCAGGTGCTGAGACAAAAGGTGGGAAATACACAAGGTTAGGAACTGAAATGACAAGAAAGGCAAGTATTTCAAAATGAAACAAGAACTAAAGAATGAAGCAAGCTAGCTCCATATATCCCAGGCTGGTCTGGATGGCTCTGGCAAAACTCCTGGATGGGAGATTGATCAAAAATATCCCTGCATGGTACCTAATACCATTCTTCTGGCCCATACCTCACCCAATCCACCAGGTGTTAATGACCTTGACCTTTGCAAATCACTGCCAACAAGCAATTTACTGTTAAGGCAGGCAGCCCATCAATGATCCAAAGCGGTGGGGGGTGTCTGGGGGAAGGATCTAAAAGGCTAGTCTTGACAGGTTTGATCTTGGAGAGGTGGAGGGGTAGCCTGCCAGTTATTCACCGTTACATGAATTGCTCTAACAGTTCATTACTTACTCCAGCCTAGTTATTAACATACTCCAAGGAATGCCTTAGACTCCTAGTTCCCAACTAGGCCTTACAGAGTAAACCTCTAGCCACCATGGAGAGGAAGCCTTATGTGAAAGCGATAGGTAAGACCGAGCCTTGTCGATTCGTGGTGAAGGAGGCTACTTTTTTAGAGCATGATTTCTTTTATTTACAATTTACATTAAAACTTCCTCTGAGTGGTACAGGTTAGGTTAGGTCAAGTTAGAGAAAGTAATATATATTATATAATATATATAATATACTGCTGTCGTAAAAATGGGAAGGATGGATGGAAGGAGAAAACTGGTAGATGTATTAACAACCTGAAAACATAATGCCTCAGGCCATGAAGGGTTAATTTAGTTAACAAAAGCTATGACTAAATAGGTTCGTTAACAACCTTTTCCATGACTAAGAGAAGAGGATGACAAGATAGCGTTGTCTTTAAATACTAACTGTTACTATATCAACATCCAACACTGGACATGACCAAAATTTTCTTTAAAAAATAAAACTTCCTTATTTTCATTGATGAAAAAAAGAGACAGAATAACATAAGGCATTTTTTTTAAAACAATGATCAACTTCAGTGAATGGCTGCACTGCAAATTTCTCTTCTTGTGTGCTAAACGCACCTCTCTCCTGATTCTGTGGTGGCAATTCTTCCAGTCCATACGGTAAGAAGAGTCACTCTTGTGACAAATGGTTGCTTTGCAAATTCCCAAAGTTTAATTGATCATCTGCAGATGTTCTCAAGCATACAGAAATCAAAGGTCATGCGGCAAATAACCAGTATATGGCATGAGAATGGAGCACAAAACTTAGTAAACAATTTGTACACTTTAATGAGACAGAAGGGTGGGGATTTCTGTGTAACTGTTCAGAGAGATAAGACACACATACAGGAATTGTTCCATCACAGCTGCAGAGCTGAATGACGTTTTGTTTTTAATCTCTAATGATCAGGCTGTATCTTTTCAATGGAACAGTCATTTCTGTGATAAACTTACACATAGCTTATAGTTAGAGCCTGCTCAGGCTTGGCTTGAACCATCTCCTAGTTATGCTACAATAGGCCTAGACTGCTGCTGGACTTCCCATGATGCTCTGAGTTCTACTCTTCTCCTCTCTTTCTCCATCTGTACATATTGATATCCCATCAATGCTCGTTACTATCTTGACTTCTACGCTGTCCCATAGTTTTGTGCTTTCTTGTCTCTGTCCTCTCTCCTCCTTCCATCACTTTCTGCTATTTTTTTCTGCTTCCATCACTTTCTGATGCTGCAGAGTCTAGATCTGTGACTGCAAAACACCTACTGCTCCCATGATGTTGCCTAACACCCACTGCCTCAATTATCATTCTGATTATTATTATATGTAGTCTTATCGGTATTATTATAGTTATTTTTTTCATTATTAGTCTTATTATTATACATCTTTATGTGGGTATCCGTATTATCCACCCTGTCCATGCATCTCTCTCAGCCTCTCTCTTTCACTTTATATCTCTCACTCTTTCTCTTTTTCACTCTCAACCCAGCCGGTCAAGGCAGACGCCCGTCCACCATGAGCCGTGATCTGTTCAATGTTTCTACCTGTTAAAAGGGAGCTTTTCTTGCCCATGGTGGAAAGTTGGGTCTCTGTAATTAATAACTATAAAGAGTCTGGTCTAGACCTACTCTATATAAAAAGTGCCCTGTGTTATCCTCTGTTAAGATTTGGTGCTCTATAAATAAAATGGAATTGAATCACTAGGGTCCCAAAACTTTCGTAACCAACTGTATACATTTTTTTTAAAAAGCTGTACTAGAGAGACAACTTTTTTTCCTTACATTGATTCTTTTCATGTTTTCAGATTTAAAAGATGGGGTGGACCATAAGGAAGTCACAGTTTCTTTATAACTCCCCATATCTTTGGGAAATATCTGTATTCTATTTGTCCAACATCCAATAAAATCATTTACCTTTAAATCACCAAATGAGCAAGGAATCTCTGAAGATGAGGGACACTGGTTTTTTTTGTTGTTTTTTTTTTTTTTTTATCCCTGTTGACATTCTACCCTTGAAGGTTGGGGCATAGGGAGGTATTTTTGTTACTTTCCATAGTCCATATTCTCTAGAACTGTCCCTAATCAATTTGTATATCAGCCAGTTGTTTGTCAAATTTTTGGGGGGTCCCTAACCTCCAAAAGTTCTACATGTAAAGAGAAAGAATTCAAAGATACACTAATTTACCCCTGTTTTCAACAGTGAGAGTTTCAGCAAAAGACATCTAAAGTAAACAACTAACTACCTGGTGGCACAATGATGATGAAGAAAAGAACAAATAATTCACTTTGCAAAGCAACCATTTGTCATGGTCTTAACAAGTTTTAATTGATAACAACAGTATTTGTTATTGCTATTGAATAAAACAGCCTACTATGAGGATGCCAGATTTGATAAAGACGAGGAGAGTTTGAAAGCACAAGATAAGAAGCAGTATACTTTTTTTTGTTCTTTTAAAAATAAGACTTTTATTAAAACATTCATTTTTTAATTCAAATTAAGGTTTGTGCGGAGATCCACGCGCCTCCTCAAGGGAATGTTTCTTTATGTCCCTGTAAATTCTACTTATTCTTTCCTCTGAATAAAATTTTATTTTATTTGCTGAAAAGATCGCACTTTTTTAAACTACAATTTCTTTCCTCTAGCCGTTAGTATTAAAGAGCTAGAAGATATGTACTTCCTTAATAACATCTCAATTTGGTTCAATCACTCTACATTTTAAAGTATGTTATGATACCCGACTGCCAAATTGCTGAAGTAAGATATTAATAAAATGTCAAGTCAAAGGTTAGTCAATGATGAGAATTTTGTTTTCCTCTTTTTTTCTATACTGATTCGACTATATTGATCCTCAACCGTCTGAAATACCCGTAAAACAACTGCATTTAAACAGATGTGCTGCACAAGCACTTGTCACAAAGAGACTGGTCAGAAGAACACGTAAAGAACGATTGAAATTGATACTGAGCCTATTTATATTATACAAAAATATATTTTATATTCCCCATTATTACAAGTCAAAGTAAAAGCTAAAGATAGAATTTTACACACATCCACGGACGCACACACACACATACACACACAGGGGTTTAACTCCATAATTTCTCTCACTCTCTTTAAGAAAGGAGCCATTACAAAGGACAGAACAGAATCACCACCATCACCGAGAAGTGTAGCTCAGGCATCGAAAGCCCCCTCAACCTCAAAGAGGTTGAAACTGCCAGCTCCTATGATAATCTGTAATTCTGATTGAATTAGAGATGATCCACTGGCTTTTCTTCTAGAATCAGTCAACATAGATACAGGACCAAATTACTCTGACTCTGATCCTTTTACAGTGAATATGTTACATCAAAAATTATTTCCATATAATACAAAATGCTCTAAGATACCTAAATCAAACCCACTTGCAGCAAAATGACTCCAATACTCAAACCCCCAGCACAGTTTACGCAATATCAATCACCTCTCCTCACTCAATGCCGATTGAAAATGATACTGAGCCTAACTTTCTTCATTTGCCTTAAAATGATAAAAAAATGTATACAAAGCAGATTAATCTCAGCAGCAGGAAAAAAATTTAAGTCAGAAAGCCAAATTAAATGCAAATCCCTCTTCCACCACCTCTGATTAAAATCAGACAGGGCGGGTAGAACCTCCTCCCCAAAAGTGTGCCAAATTATGCTTCATTAAAATCAAAGGTCATGGACAGTCTACACAATCTAGCCAAGAGAGCAAACTCAAAGGCTGGAGTTGATATGCGTATGATATTTCTGTCAATGATAAGAGTGAAACTGTCCTGTCAGCTTTCAGGTGTGAGCGGGAAGAGTTTATAGGTGGTACAGAGTAGCAACCAGGGTAATGTAGCCGCAAGGGGACACAAGCCAGTGTCTTATTGTGCCGGTCCCAAGCCCGGATAAATACAGAGGGTTGTGTCAGGAAGGGCATCCGACGTAAAACTTTTGCCAAATCAAACATGCGAATCAAATCTATGAATCCCATACCGGATCGGTCGAGGCCCGGGTTAACAACGACCGCCATCGGTGCTGTTCACCTACAGGGTGCCGGTGGAAATTGGACTACTGTTGGTAGAAGAAGGAGAGGAGGAAGGTGTGTTCGTAGGAAGAGAGAGAAGAGGAATGCCAAGAGGCTAGGACTGAGAGTAGGGACTTTGAATGTTGGAACCATGACAGGAAAGGGTAGAGAGTTAGTTGACATGATGCAGAGGAGGAAGGTAGACATACTGTGTGTCCAGGAGACCAGGTGGAAAGGTAGCCAGGCTAGAAGTTTGGGAGCAGGGTTCAAGTTGTTCTACCATGGTGTAGATAGGAAGAGAAACGGAGTAGGAGTTATCTTGAAGGAGGAGCTTGTTAGGAATGTCCTGGAGGTAAAAAGAGTGTCGGATAGAGTGATGAGTCTGAAGCTAGAAATCGAAGGTGTAATGTTCAATGTGCTTAGTGGGTATGCTCCACAGGTAGGCTGTGAGCTGGAGGAGAAGGAGAAATTCTGGTCGGACCTTGATGAAGCCATACAGAGCATCCCTAGAGATGAGAGAGTTGTCATTGGTGCAGACTTCAATGGACATGTTGGTGCAGGAAACAGAGGCGATGAGGAAGCGATGGGCAGGTTCGGTATCCAGGAGAGGAACGCAGAAGGACAGATGCTGGTTGATTTTGCAAAAAGGATGGAAATGGCTGTAGTGAATACTTTCTTCCAGAAGAGGCAGGAGCACAGGGTGACGTATAAGAGTGGAGGTAGGAGCACACAGATAGACTACATCTTGTGTAGATGGTGTAATCTGAAGGAGATCAGTGACTGCAAAGTAGTGGTTGGTGAGAGTGTAGCCAGACAGCATAGAATGCTGGTGTGTAGGATGACCTTGGTGGTGAGGAAGACGAAGAGGACAAAGGCAGAGCAGAGGACGAAATGGTGGAAGCTAAAAAAGGAAGAGTGTTGCATGACTTTTAGGAAGGAGTTGAGGCAGGCTCTGGGAGGTCAGGAGGTGCTTCCAGATGACTGGACAACTACAGCTAATGTGATCAGGGAGACAGGGAGGAGAGTACTTGGTGTGTCATCTGGAAGGAAAGTAGATAAGGAGACTTGGTGGTGAAATGAGGAGGTGCAGGAGTGTATACAGAAAAAGAGATTAGCTAAGAAGAAGTGGGACACTGAGAGGACTGAAGAGAGTAGACAGGAGTACAGGGAGATGCAGCGTAAGGTGAAAGTAGAGGTGGCAAAGGCCAAACAAGGGGCTTATGATGACTTGTATGTTAGGTTGGACAGTAAGGAGGGAGAGACTGATCTATACAGATTGGCAAGGCAGAGAGACAGAGATGGGAAGGACGTGCAGCAGGTTAGGGTGATTAAGGATAGATATGGAAATGTATTGACAGGTGCCAGCAGTGTGATGGGAAGATGGAAAGAGTACTTTGAAGAGTTGATGAATGAGGAAAATTAGAGAGAACGTAGAGTAGAAGATGTGGCTGTTGTGGATCAGGAAATAGCAAAGACTAGTAAAGATGAAGTGAGGAAGGCACTGAAGAGGATGAAGAGTGGAAAGGCCCTTGGTCCTGATGATATACCTGTGGAGGTATGGAAGTGTCTAGGAGAGGCGGCAGTAGAGTCTGACTGGGTTGTTTAACAGGATCTTAGATAGTGAGAAGATGCCTGAGGAATGGAGGAGAAGTGTGCTGGTGCCCATTTTTAAGAACAAGGGAGATGTGCAGAACTGTGGCAACTACAGAGGAATAAAGCTGATGAGCCATACAATGAAGCTATGGGAAAGAGTAGTTGAAGCTAGACTAAGGGCAAAAGTGAGCATTTGTGAGCAGCAGTATGGCTTCATGCCAAAAAAGAGTACCACAGATGCAGTATTTGCTTTGAGGATGTTGATAGAGAAGTACAGGGAAGGTCAGAGGGAGCTGCATTGTGTCTTTGTAGATCTGGAGAAAGCGTATGACAGGGTGCCCAGAGAGGAACTGTGGTACTGTATGAGGAAGTCTGGAGTGACAGAGAAGTATGTTAGAGTGGTGCAGGACATGTATGTGGACTGTAAGACAGTGGTTAGGTGTGCTGTAGGTGTGACAGAGGAGTTCAAGGTAGAGGTGGGACTGCATCAGGGATCAGCTCTAAGCCCCTTCTTGTTTGCTATGGTGATGGACAGACTGACAGACGAGGTTAGACAGGAATCTCCATGGACTATGATGTTTGCAGATGACATTGTGATATGTAGTGAGAGCAGGGAACAGGTGGAGGAGAAGCTTGAGAGGTGGAGATTTGCCCTGGAAAGGAGAGGAATGAAGGTTAGCCGCAGCAAGACAGAGTACATGTGTGTGAATGAGAGGGACCCAAGTGGAAGAGTGAGATTACAGGGAGAAGAGATAAAGAAGGTGGAGGATTTTAAGTACTTAGGGTCAACAGTCCAGGGCAATGGAGAGTGTGGAAAAGAGGTGAAGAAGCGTGTGCAGGCAGGCTGGAATGGGTGGAGAAAAGTGTCAGGTGTGATGTGTGATAGAAGAGTTTCAGCTGAAATGGAAGGAAAGGTGTACAAAACTGTGGTGAGACCAGCGATGCTGTTTGGTCTAGAGACAGTGCCACTGAGGAAAAGACAGGAGGCAGAGCTGGAGGTAGCAGAGATGAAGATGTTGAGGTTCTCTCTGGGAGTGACCAGGATGGATAGGATCAGGAATGAGTACATCAGAGGGACAGCACATGTTAGAGGTTTTGGAGATAAAGTCAGAGAGGCCAGACTGAGATGGTTTGGACATGTCCTGAGAAGAGATAGTGAATATATTGGTAGAAGGATACTGAGTTTTGAACTGCCAGGCAGGAGGCCTAGAGGAAGACCAAAGAGGAGGTTTATGGATGTAGTGAAAGTGGACATGAAGGTAGTTGGTGTGAGAGAAGAGGACGCAGAAGACAGGGTTAGATGGAGGACACTGATTCGCTGTGGCGACCCCTAAAGGGAAAAGCCGAAAGAAGAAGAAGAAGACAGAGTAGCAACCAGGGTACTTTTGACTTTGAGAGGAAAGTTCTACATTACTGTAAAAACGATATTAATATTCTCTCCATGGATTCAAATTTGGAAAGTTTCTTTATAAATCAGGCGTAGACCCTTAAACTGTATAACCATAACCTCAGCCTGCATGAATGTATTTGTCATGATTTCCTGTTAAAACCCCAGCGATACCCCCTCCTGATGACAACAAATGCTAATGCAAATTGTATTTAAAAGTCTCAATCCAGTTGTTAGTTTTGTTAGCACACAGGGAAAAAAATCTTTATCCAACACACCTAAAACATGGGAGAAAAACTGGTCTGTAATTAATTTGTTAATTGGAGCTGCATGTTGTTAGCAACAGAAATTACAGACGCTAAGATCTCATTATGTGATCAGGAGAGATCCTTAGATGACAGACGTTACTACTCTCTATCTATATCCAACTGCAGCTTTCCTTTTCCTCTAGGTCATCCAACCATCAGACCTTGGAAACCTTCAAAACTACTTTGGCCTAATTAGGGCCATTTTCTACCCAAAAAAATGGGTAGACGTGTTCGTTATTTTCACATGGAGAAACAACAAGTTATTGTTCAAATCCAAATATTTTCCATCATCTCTAGTGGCCAGCTGCATCATAGGGGCTGAGAATAAATCCATCTCCACAAGGGTGCACTCAGGTGATTTTTGATGGAAAGAGAGCCATGTTTTATTTCTTCTTTTCTTCTGTACTTTTTGTTAAAATATATCGGAGGTCTGGGCAGACCTCCCTTTACACTGACTTTCTCTTTCTGAGGTCTCTGTTTTTAGATTCTGTTGAAACAGGTTCTCCAGGAGGTTGCTTCCACAAGAAATGAGGTCAGACAATGTAAACACTTGGTCTGTAAAACTGTGTTCATATTTTTTTAATCAAACGCTGCTCTAAACTTGGATATTCTGACATGATCTTCCTTTTTAAAATTCATGTTTAATTTAGCCCGTTAGTGGATGGGAAACACAACCATACAGGTTTTGAAACATTTGAAAGGCATTCTCTGAGGTCATCAGCATCACTGTAGTTTTTACACTTTTGTGATAGCTGTGGTTATAACTTTTAACCAGGCAGGTAGATCATTGAAGTATCTTCGGGTCTTTTCAGCCATAGAATTTCTCCACATTCTAGATTCAAACATATGGTAAAATCTTTGAATCAGCGGGGCCTTTTGGTCACTGGCTGTTAAATTAATCATTACCATCCATAGCTTTTCTAGTGCCTGACTGTCTTTAAGATGGATTCAAAGGCCCTCACCACCTCGGCTGCATATTTTTTTCCTAAAGACAAGTACGTAAACCTTTTTTGAAAATATATCTATAACTGTAAATAAATAATTAAACCTGTTATGTTCCACAAAGGTTTGCACGTCATCAAGTTTGGCTTGAAATTGGTTTAAAGGCCTTTGGACAAAAACTGATGAAAACCAAGGATACCCTCCTGTCAATTTCATTCTTGGGGTTTTCTTCTCCTGGAGAAGATGAAAGAGAAGATGAAAGAGAGGATTTAATGTGAAGGGGGTGACCGGGGATGGCGGTGAAGGCGAGAGACCCTCGAGAGGCAGAAAGCTGGGACTCCTCAAATGTGTCTTCTGAATCATCAAGTCAGTGGAACTGCTGGGTGAGTGGAGCTGTTTCAGAGATGGACATGGAGAGCTCTGATCCCAATGGGTCTGATGGGGGCTACAATCGAGCTGCGTCATGGGAATTTCCACTCCCAGTGAAGTCCTCAGATCCCTGGAGCCAGACCCCAGAGGGCTGTTAGACAACTTTGCTGGTAGTGACACTTACTAGTTTCCATCTTTTCATCTCCCTGATGCTTGCATCAGGATGTCTCCATTGGTCGATGTGTTGGATGGTCCCCGGTGGTTTTATCCTTTTAACATGTAGAGGGATGTGTTGATGTTGTGTTGATGCTGTAGTCTAAAATGACAAGCCTTTTTCACTACTAGACTGTCTCTCCAGTTGCGACAGCTGTTGAGGAGAGCTGGGAGTCTCCCAGCTATTTTTTCCATATTTTCTGACCAAGCAGTGAATGTGTCTATGTCTAAATGTAGTCTATTTGTGAAATCTACTTGTTAATAAAATGCACACCATATAATGTAGGAGATTATTTTGGATTTGAACAAAGTCTTTACTGCAATTAGACCAAAATGTCTGTTTTCTTTGACTAAGATGAGACAAATGTCCAGAGTTTTAGTTTAGAAAAAATTTGCTCAAAATAAAAAGGTTGAGGTTGACTAAAAATTGCTGGAAATATCATGGACAACACTAAGACTAATTCTTAATACAGCTGACAAAATTAACATTACAGCAATGGCTGTCACCAGAATGAAGGCAAAACAAGAACTGTTGTTGTGCTTGAGACAATTTTCCACAACCTGGCAACTCAAAACCTATTCTAATTAATGGCTCCTACATAAAGCATTAGTAAATGATTCATTTAACATTTATAAAGCCAATAGTTACTGCTTATAAACCATTTCTAAATGGTGCCTTGTAAGAAAGTACTACCAATAAATCCACGAAGTGGCTGTGAGGGATATTTATTCGACTATTACTGGGTTACTGTATGTAAGTATCAATGAGATATGAAATACAGAAACACAATTACAGTGGACTCTCATAATGAGAGTTCATTAGAACAATCATGATTTTAGGATTTTGTTGTGTTGATGCAGTAAGCAAAGTCCACCTTGTAAACAAGACAAATAAAAAAAAAAGTACTCTAATAATTGATTAAAAAACTCATGGAAAGAGCCAAAGACTGAAATACTTAAATTAATTTAATCAGTAATATTTACATAAAAGGAGCCATCCAACAAACTGTGGAAAAGAAATAACATGAATAAAAGAAACAGACTGAAATGTATTCTGATTCCACCTTTTTGGGAAACTTCCACTGTTGATACCAAAAAGATCCTGAAACACATTTCATGTGTATTTATTAAAGAGCAGGCTATATGACAAATGACTCTCAAATTACAATCCCTTATGTTAATAAAAGAGTCAAATTGAAATGAACAATAACACAAGTACTTGTCAGATTCATTACCAGAGAACCAGAGGGAATCTAAAAACTAAAGCTCCACCAGAGCAACCGAGAGAAAGATGTCAAGGTTTTTTTTTTTTTTGTTGTTTTTTTTTAATACTGGATTAATGAGTACAAACCAAAAAAATCCCTCAAAAAGAAATCAAAACAAATTTAACTAACAGAGCAGAAATCCACAATTTATACCAACAATTGAACCAACATTTCTTCCTTTTTATAAAACTAAGATTTTACACTACACAAAATAATTGTTTGTCATTGTTTTTTTGTAGATTTTTTTTTTTTTAACAACAATAGAATTCTAGAGAATAAAATAGGTTTTGATTGAGGTAATAACATCATGGTGCTTGTACAAAGGGAAAAAAGACTTTCATCTGTTTTCCCCCCAAAAATAACCACCTGACAAATTTCTGTCACTTGTTTTCTGTATCTTTTATCTCCAAAACTCATTCTCATCAATAAGATGTATAATAGAACCTATATTAAATTACATTGTTGCGAACACAGGAATTAGGTTGTTCTCTCCAAGCTACCCACTCGACCCACCATAGAAAAGTCATGTTTGAGATTTGACATACTGGCAGTTAGCTCAATCTTTCCAGACTCCATGAAATTCCTAGACTTCACCCTGACAGCTGTAGGTTCACTGCTGATTTTTTTTTTTTATAGTTGCCCAAAGTTATGGTGGACAGCTTTGGCAACAATGTTCAGAAAGTTACTGAAATGGTTAGACATCTCCAATCCAATTTTGGACAAGCAGCCCAGGTAAAGCATACAAGCAGCTTAACTCTAAGATGAAACTGTGACTAGGTGCACAGGTGGTTCCATTTTGTTTAGTAGGTGTTTTTTTTTTTTTTATAAATAAATTCAACCACTTATTTATTTATCTCTGTCATAATCAAGCCTCGTTTGTGTCTTGAGCGAGATATTGAAACTTATTGCCGTGATACTGCTTCTCTGAAAGGTCAATAGCGTCTGCCTGAAAACTAACATCACTACTGCAACCAATACAACAAATGTTCTCCCAGTTAATGTTGAGGTTTGAAAACTTAACAGAACTGTTTCAAAAACTAAAATTATCAACAGACCGTATAGAAATAACAGTTTTGACGTTATGTCAAAGATGTATATGTATTGTGTTTCAGAAAAATCTACTGATGTTAACATTCTAACCACCTAGCCCTGGCCCATTGTGTTTCATAATACTACTTTGTACCTCAATAGGTGATAGAGAGTCACTGTGGCGTCCAGTCTCACCATAGTCAAAAATGAAGGGATGAAGATCTAGTAACTGCGAGTAGCTATAAACCTGTGTTGCAACCGTTCTCTCTCTGCAACATTCCTCCGCTCTTTCCTCAAGCTCAGTTATTGATGCTGCTGCTTTGGCTGCACTCCCCCTAATCCTATCAAGACTACTTCTTCTCTGAGGGCAGACTGGGTGTGAAATCGTCATTGTCAGTCTGACAATAACTTAATAAAGCAGCCTGCCTATTACATAATCAGATTTTAATGTGCGAAAACCATCATTCCCCAATTCATGTGGTTTATGCAACATGTCACCAACTGTCCAAGGCTATGGTCAGATTTATTCAAGATAACGTTAGCTAAATGTGAGGGTTGAAAACATGACACATGAATGGCCAGTGAGTTCGGTCACATGTGGCATGCTCTCGTGCGCACCATGAATAACAGGTACATAGAGACGGCCAGTAAAAACTTCCTGAACTGTTTGATGTTCCACCGGTCCACTGATGCCGTGGCCCACCAAGATTTGTCCTGGTATGCTCGATGGCCGAGTTAGACTTTGGCACAGAGGAAGGATAGCATACGGGAGGGAAGATTTGAAGAGGGCATATCCTTGTTTCTTATGTTAGGGGTGCACATCCCAACTTTCTGGTATGTGCTACCTGTTTGTTTGGAGTTTGAATTTGACTCCTGGCCAATTCTTACATGTTTCTCACCTTAAGGGTATGGTGACACTAAAATTTGCTTTAGAGATATTTCAGTAAAAAATATGATGTATTAATCAATAGGGTTCTTTAAAGTTAGATCTGGAAGTTTGTAGGTTTTCTTGCAACTATATGATCTGTTACTGCATCACACAGTGTAGGATTTGAGGTACATAAGTTGAGGCTTTTTTTAGCACAGGGAAGGGTATACTGCTCTGCCTTTTACTTGCTGTAGTTACTTGAGGAACGCCTGCAGTCACTGCCCACTTGATCCCACTTAATACTAGCACAAAACCATTAACAACAGCATTGCATCCTCCCATATCAGAGTATAATATGCTTCCTTTGGAACCAACTGCACAGCAGTCAAGTTCAAACATGACAGAAGGTGATTCCCCCAAGAAGCAAGGCACAAAACTGGACATGACCTGATGCACTTCACAAAATTACTGATTACACCCCAATCACAACTGAAACTGTTGTACAAGACATAAAACCAGATCCTCAATGCTCTCAACTTGCTAAATTCCAAAATCAGTTTAACCCACTGTGTGAAGATGTATTGGAATCTGAGCTGGCTTTTCTGTGCCTTCTTGACTCCGATTTTTCTTTCACTGGGAAGGCTGCTTATTTGAAAATTAAGAATGCTGTAGCGAAGCAGCGTAGGAGGAGATATAGAGGGTTCCAGAAGTAAAATTCCATTCTGTGTCCTTCGTACCTCATACAAAGAATGGTTAACTACCATCTCAAAGAGGATTTTGGTAAGAAATATCTAATCAACAAGCATATATTTTGTTGCCTGTGCTGATAATGGCACAGTGAAATTAGGGACTTCACTTTTTAAAAGCAATAAAATGCAGTTTATTGTTCACAAAAGCAAGGCAGCATCTAAAGAAGGTTTTACAGACCACTTATGTGTCCCTGTGTTGCTATATAGGGTCTCGTTATATAAGAGTGGGGAAAAATCCTTCTGGAACCAGCTGCTCCTCACATCTCTATTGAGCACTTTTACAAATCAGGTAGCCTTATCTTACCAATGGTCTGCCTAGAGCCATATATTGTCAGTGATGACGAAAACCTCTAATCAAAGAAAAATCCAATCTCAAAGAGTCAAGGTAAAGATAATATGGTCTTGAGAAAATGCTAATGGTAATTAATTTTTTTGTGAATCTATCAATCCACTGGCAATAGAACTGCCGTCGTTGAAAGACCTTCTGGGTTACTGTAACAATAAATCATTTGTGACAGAGGAGTAGTTGATTTACAGTGGTGATCCATTTAGAATTCCAGGTGTTATCTACACAGTACTAGTTTCAACAAAATATTTTGAAAAAAATTTCCTTGGGTATGTAGCCACAGTGTAGCACTGTAGCAGTGTTAAAACAAATGTGCTTCCAAGACCCCAAGACCACATGTGGAGGTTTTGGTTTTCTTTTTGTTTTTTTTTTTATTATGTTTTCAGTCATGGATCCCAGAGCTGGAACTGTCAAAATAATGCACAAATCCGGATCTCTCTCCCATGGATGATGATGTCCAGGTAGTAGAAATCCTGCTCTTTAGGTAGTCTGGTAATCAAACCGAAAGTATTTGTCAAATGGCCTAAGTTGAAATAAAGTACCTGAGACTGATGATTACAAGAAATTTCTAAGTAGAAATATTGTAGCAGAATGTTGAAACTCAAGAGCAATTGTAATAAATGGTTCCTTCATTATGTTATCTGACTGAATGATACAGTACATAAATTTATGGTAGATGTTTTACAAGCATGTTGGGCATGATTCTTTTTTCTGAGTCGGTTTCAGTTGGTTTCTAACTAACTAGAATGGGAACTTTTGGAGTTAGCAGCAAAACCCTCATATGGGGCAATTAATGTCAAAACAGATAATGTCAATTGTCATAATAGAGAAATTTGATTCTGTCTCCAACATTCCTTTTATTCCACATTGACACTGTAGTCCATGGGATGTCCTGAGTTTGACTCTGCATACTGCTGTGTAGACACCAGCT